>JAXCGZ010000294.1:0-15000 GCA_037179515.1 Halocaridina rubra
ATATATATATGTAAATATATATATATATATATATATATATATATATATATATATATATATATATATAGATATATATATATATATATATATATATATATATATATATATATATATATATATATATATATACATATATATATATATATATATATATATATATATATATATATATATATATATATATATATATATATATATATATATATATATATATATATATATATATTATATATATATATATGTATATATATATATATATATATATATATATATATATATATATATATATATATATATATATATATATATATATATATATATATATATATATATATATATATATATATATATATAAATATTATATATATATATATATATATATATATATATATATATATATATATATATATATATATATATATATATATATATATATATATATATATATATATATATATATATATATGTCTATATATATATGTATATATATATATATATATATATATATATATTATATATATATATATATATATATATATATATATATATATATATATATATATATATATATATATATATATATATATATATATATATATATATATATATATATATATATATATATATATATATATATATATATATATATATATATATATATATATATATATATATATATATATATATATATATATATATATATATATATATATATATATATATATATATATATATATATATATATATATATATATATATATATATATATATATATATATATATATATATATATATATATATATATATATATATATATATATATATATATATATATATATATATATATATATATATATATATATATATATATATATATATATATATATATATATATATATATATATATATATATATATATATATATATATATATATATATATATATATATATATATATATATATATATATATATATATATATATATATATATATATATATATATATATATATATATATATATATATATATATATATATATATATATATATATATATATATATATATATATATATATATATATATATATATATATATATATATATATATATATATATATATATATATATATATATATATATATATATATATATATATATATATATATATATATATATATATATATATATATATATATATATATATATATATATATATATATATATATATATATATATATATATATATATATATATATATATATATATATATATATATATATATATATATATATATATATATATATATATATATATATATATATATATATATATATATATATATATATATATATATATATATATATATATATATATATATATATATATATATATATATATATATATATATATATATATATATATATATATATATATATATATATATATATATATATATATATATATATATATATATATATATATATATATATATATATATATATATATATATATATATATATATATATATATATATATATATATATATATATATATATATATATATATATATATATATATATATATATATATATATATATATATATATATATATATATATATATATATATATATATATATATATATATATATATATATATATATATATATATATATATATATATATATATATATATATATATATATATATATATATATATATATATATATATATATATATATATATATATATATATATATATATATATATATATATATATATATATATATATATATATATATATATATATATATATATATATATATATATATATATATATATATATATATATATATATATATATATATATATATATATATATATATATATATATATATATATATATATATATATATATATATATATATATATATATATATATATATATATATATATATATATATATATATATATATATATATATATATATATATATATATATATATATATATATATATATATATATATATATATATATATATATATATATATATATATATATATATATATATATATATATATATATATATATATATATATATATATATATATATATATATATATATATATATATATATATATATATATATATATATATATATATATATATATATATATATATATATATATATATATATATATATATATATATATATATATATATATATATATATATATATATATATATATATATATATATATATATATATATATATATATATATATATATATATATATATATATATATATATATATATATATATATATATATATATATATATATATATATATATATATATATATATATATATATATATATATATATATATATATATATATATATATATATATATATATATATATATATATATATATATATATATATATATATATATATATATATATATATATATATATATATATATATATATATATATATATATATATATATATATATATATATATATATATATATATATATATATATATATATATATATATATATATATATATATATATATATATATATATATATATATATATATATATATATATATATATATATATATATATATATATATATATATATATATATATATATATATATATATATATATATATATATATATATATATATATATATATATATATATATATATATATATATATATATATATATATATATATATATATATATATATATATATATATATATATATATATATATATATATATATATATATATATATATATATATATATATATATATATATATATATATATATATATATATATATATATATATATATATATATATATATATATATATATATATATATATATATATATATATATATATATATATATATATATATATATATATATATATATATATATATATATATATATATATATATATATATATATATATATATATATATATATATATATATATATATATATATATATATATATATATATATATATATATATATATATATATATATATATATATATATATATATATATATATATATATATATATATATATATATATATATATATATATATATATATATATATATATATATATATATATATATATATATATATATATATATATATATATATATATATATATATATATATATATATATATATATATATATATATATATATATATATATATATATATATATATATATATATATATATATATATATATCCAATAAGCACATTACATATGTGAAAACATGAATCATTTTTTACCCCTACCGGGACTCGAACCTAGGACTTATGATTACTAAGTCAAGGCGCTACCACTACACCACAGAAGGTTAAAAGGAATCCAACCTTATAGCTTATATCTGCTATACTTAGGAATGAACGCATTCTAACTGAATGCCACTATGTTCATATTACAGATTCCCCAACCTCACTCGTGGTTTCATTTTAGCATTTAATTCAATTCCCAATCTCAATCGGGTCTTACAATAACCAAGCAAGCACATTCTGTGGTGTAGTGGTAGCGCCTTGACTTAGTAATCATAAGTCCTAGGTTCGAGTCCCGGTCGGGGTAAAAAATGATTCTTGTTTTCACATATGTAATGTGCTTGCTTGGTTATTGTAAGACCCGATTGAGATTGGGAATTGAATTAAATGCTAAAATGAAACCACGAGTGAGGTTGGGGAATCTGTAATATGAACATAGTGGCATTCAGTTAGAATGCGTTCATTCCTAAGTATAGCAGATATAAGCTATAAGGTTGGGTTCCTTTTAAACCTTCTGTGGTGTAGTGGTAGCGCCTTGACTTAGTAATCATAAGTCCTAGGTTCGAGTCCCGGTCGGGGTAAAAAATGATTCTTGTTTTCACATATGTAATGTGCTTGCTTGGTTATTGTAAGACCCGATTGAGATTGGGAATTGAATTAAATGCTAAAATGAAACCACGAGTGAGGTTGGGGAATCTGTAATATGAACATAGTGGCATTCAGTTAGAATGCGTTCATTCCTAAGTATAGCAGATATAAGCTATAAGGTTGGGTTCCTTTTAACCTTCTGTGGTGTAGTGGTAGCGCCTTGACTTAGTAATCATAAGTCCTAGGTTCGAGTCCCGGTCGGGGTAAAAAATGATTCATATATATATATATATATATATATATATATATATATATATATATATATATATATATATATATATATATATATTTATATATATATATATATATATATATATATATATATATATATATATATATATATATATATATATATATATATATATATATATATATATATATATATATATATATATATATATATATATATATATATATATATATATATATATATATATATATATATATATATATATATATATATATATATATATATATATATATATATATATATATATATATATATATATATATATATATATATATATATATATATATATATATATATATATATATATATATATATATATATATATATATATATATATATATATATATATATATATATATATATATATATATATATATATATATATATATATATATATATATATATATATATATATATATATATATATATATATATATATATATATATATATATATATATATATATATATATATATATATATATATATATATATATATATATATATATATATATATATATATATATATATATATATATATATATATATATATATATATATATATATATATATATATATATATATATATATATATATATATATATATATATATATATATATATATATATATATATATATATATATATATATATATATATATATATATATATATATATATATATATATATATATATATATATATATATATATATATATATATATATATATATATATATATATATATATATATATATATATATATATATATATATATATATATATATATATATATATATATATATATATATATATATATATATATATATATATATATATATATATATATATATATATATATATATATATATATATATATATATATATATATATATATATATATATATATATATATATATATATATATATATATATATATATATATATATATATATATATATATATATATATATATATATATATATATATATATATATATATATATATATATATATATATATATATATATATATATATATATATATATATATATATATATATATATATATATATATATATATATATATATATATATATATATATATATATATATATATATATATATATATATATATATATATATATATATATATATATATATATATATATATATATATATATATATATATATATATATATATATATATATATATATATATATATATATATATATATATATATATATATATATATATATATATATATATATATATATATATATATATATATATATATATATATATATATATATATATATATATATCAAATAAGAACATTGCATATGTGAAAATATGAATAATTTTTTTTTACCCAAACCGGGACTCGAACCTAGGACGTATGATTACTAAGTCAAGGCGTTACCACTACACCACAGAAGGTTAAAAGGAATCCAACCTTATAGCTTATATATGCTATACTTAGGAATGAACGCATTCTATCTGAATGCCACAATGTTCATATTACAGATCCCCCAACCTCACTAGTGGCTTCATTTTAGCATTTAATTCAATTCCCAATCTCATTCGGTCATGAAATATCAAATAAGCACATTACATATGTGAAAACATGAATCATTTTTTTACCTCGACCGGGACTCGAACCTAGGACTTATGATTACTAAGTCAAGGCGCTACCACTTTACCACAGAAGGCTAAAAGGAATCCAACCTTATAGCTTAAATCTGCTATATTTAGGAATGAACGCATTCTATCTGATTGCCACTATGTTCATATTACAGATTCCCCAACCTCACTCGTGGCTTCATTTTAGCATTTAATTCAATTGCCAATCTCATTCGGGCATGAAATATCAAATAAGCACATTGCATATTGTGTAGTGGTAGCGCCTTGACTTAGTAATCATAAGTTCTAGGTTCGAGTAACGGTCGGGGTAAAAAAATTATTCATGTTTTCACATATGTAATGCGCTTATTTGATATTTCATGCCCGAATGAGATTGGGAATTGAATTAGATGCGAAAATGAAGCCACGAGTGAGGCTAGGGAATCTGTAATATGAACATAATGGCATTCAGATAGAATGCGTTCATTACTAAGTAGCAGATATAAGCTATAAGGTTGGATTCCTTTTAAATATCTGTGGTGTAGTGGTAGTGCCTTGACTTAGTAATCATAAGTCCTAGGTTCGAGTCCCGGTAGGGGTAAAAAAAAAATTATACATACATATATATATATATATATATATATATATATATATATATATATATATATATATATATATATATATATATATATATATATATATAGTATATATATATAATATATATATATATATATATATATATATATATATATATATATATATATATATATATATATATATATATATATATATATATATATATATATATATATATATATATATATATATATATATATATATATATATATATATATATATATATATATATATATATATATATATATATATATATATATATATATATATATATATATATATATATATATATATATATATATATATATATATATATATATATATATATATATATATATATATATATATATATATATATATATATATATATATATATATATATATATATATATATATATATATATATATATATATATATATATATATATATATATATATATATATATATATATATATATATATATATATATATATATATATATATATATATATATATATATATATATATATATATATATATATATATATATATATATATATATATATATATATATATATATATATATATATATATATATATATATATATATATATATATATATATATATATATATATATATATATATATATATATATATATATATATATATATATATATATATATATATATATATATATATATATATATATATATATATATATATATATATATATATATATATATATATATATATATATATATATATATATATATATATATATATATATATATATATATATATATATATATATATATATATATATATATATATATATATATATATATATATATATATATATATATATATATATATATATATATATATATATATATATATATATATATATATATATATATATATATATATATATATATATATATATATATATATATATATATATATATATATATATATATATATATATATATATATATATATATATATATATATATATATATATATATATATATATATATATATATATATATATATATATATATATATATATATATATATATATATATATATATATATATATATATATATATATATATATATATATTTATATATACATATATATAAGTCCAAACTGTTAGCATACAGCACTAAGTATTAAGGAAGCCCATCAGTCAAACAAAACTTATCAAACAACGCTATATTTCGGATCCTATCAAGCACAACTGTTGTGCTTGAGAAGGGATCCAGTTAGGATCAGAAATATAGCATTGTTTTATAAGCTTTGTTTCACTGATGGGCTTTCTTACTATATATAAATATATATATATATATATATATATATATATATATATATATATATATATATATATATATATATATATATATATATATATATATATATATATATATATATATATATATATATATATATATATATATATATATATATATATATATATATATATATATATATATATATATATATATATATATATATATATATATATATATATATATATATATATATATATATATATATATATATATATATATATATATATATATATATATATATATATATATATATATATATATATATATATATATATATATATATATATATATATATATATATATATATATATATATATATATATATATATATATATATATATATATATATATATATATATATATATATATATATATATATATATATATATATATATATATATATATATATATATATATATATATATATATATATATATATATATATATATATATATATATATATATATATATATATATATATATATATATATATATATATATATATATATATATATATATATATATATATATATATATATATATATATATATATATATATATATATATATATATATATATATATATATATATATATATATATATATATATATATATATATATATATATATATATATATATATATATATATATATATATATATATATATATATATATATATATATATATATATATATATATATATATATATATATATATATATATATATATATATATATATATATATATATATATATATATATATATATATATATATATATATATATATATATATATATATATATATATATATATATATATATATATATATATATATATATATATATATATATATATATATATATATATATATATATATATATATATATATATATATATATATATATATATATATATATATATATATATATATATATATATATATATATATATATATATATATATATATATATATATATATATATATATATATATATATATATATATATATATATATATATATATATATATATATATATATATATATATATATATATATATATATATATATATATATATATATATATATATATATATATATATATATATATATATATATATATATATATATATATATATATATATATATATATATATATATATATATATATATATATATATATATATATATATATATATATATATATATATATATATATATATATATATATATATATATATATATATATATATATATATATATATATATATATATATATATATATATATATATATATATATATATATATATATATATATATATATATATATATATATATATATATATATATATATATATATATATATATATATATATATATATATATATATATATATATATATATATATATATATATATATATATATATATATATATATATATTATTTGTATAAAGTCTTCGAAACTTTGATCAATTCTCACTTCTTGAAACGCCTTGAATCTAACTCACTTATCTCCGATCACCAGTACGGCTTCCGCAAGGCAAGATCCACTGGTAATCTCCCGTCCTATCTTACTCTTGTATGGTCATCTTCTCTGACGAACTATTGGGAATCCTTTGTCGTCGCCCTTGATATATCTAAGGCTTTTGACAGAGTCTGGCGCAAGACTCTGTTGGCCAAACTCCCTGCCTATATCTTTACCCTTTCTTTCTTGTCTCTGATTTCCAGTTTTCTTACTGACCGTTTTATATCTGTAGTTGTTGATGGCGCGAGATCTAGCCCTTTTCTGTTACCAGTGGTGTTCCATAGGGCTCTGTTTTTTCACCAACTTTGTTCTTTCTTTTCATCAATGATTTTCTACAATCCCCATCTTCCTCTCTTTTTCATGCCATTGCTGATGATTCTACCCTTCACGTTTCCTCTGCCTTTTCTTCGCAACCTTCATCTGCTACTCGTAATCAGTCTTGTATCACTCTTGCTTATACTCTTAACTACGATTTGCAGAGAGTATCTGAGTGGGACACTCAAAATTTAGTTAATTTCAATGCCTCCAAGACACAGTTTCTGGCTATCTTTTTATCTTTTTCTGCTCCTGATAACCAATTGTCTTCGAAACTAATGAAATTTACTCTCTTAACTCTATCAACATATTAGGAATCCATACAGCCTTTAACTTGTCTTGGAGGAATCACATAATCCAAATTTCTAAATTTTCAACCAAAAAATTGGGGGTTTTGTTTCGTTTTCGTTATTACTTCTCCTCTTTGCAGTTATTTCAAATTTACAAAGGTCTTATCCGTCCCTGCGTAGAATACTGCTCACACATCTGGGGTGCTTCTTCCTTTACTTATCTTCTTGATAGGGTTGAATCTAAGGTAGTCAGACTCACTAATGATACTTCTCTTACTTCTAAACTTAATTCTCTCTCTCTTCACCATAAGCTATATTCTCTTTCGCTTTTCTATCGCTACTACTTCCATCGCTGCTCTGATGAGTTGGGGAGTTGCATCCCTCCCCCACTGCTGAGGCCACGTAACATTCGCCAAGTGGCATCATCTCACAGGTACTGTGTGGAGATTTGTAGATCGCGGATTGGTCGGTGCACCTACTGCTTCTTCCCATCTAAATCCACACTCTGGAGCTCTCTTCCTCCTTCTGTCTTTCCTAAATCTTATGACCTTTCATCCTACAAAAAGCAGATCTATCATCATCTCAGAGCCTAGTCCTCCATATCTCTGGGTCCTTTGTACTTTGACTGTTTTTTTTCTGTCTGTCGTTTTCCTTTGTGTAGCATTACCTCATCACTGGCTTGTCCTTAACCATTTTCTTTTCCTTCGTCTTGGCATTTTCTCGTGCCCTGGCCTTAATTAATGAGGGCAGTTTCTGCCTGTCCCTGTCCCGGTGTCAAACTAATAAAAAAAAGATATATATATATATGTATATATATATATATATATATATATATATATATATATATATATATATATATATATATATATATATATATATATATATATATATATATATATATATATATATATATATATATATATATATATATATATATATATATATATATATATATATATATATATATATATATATATATATATATATATATATATATATATATATATATATATATATATATATATATATATATATATATATATATATATATATATATATATATATATATATATATATATATATATATATATATATATATATATATATATATATATATATATATATATATATATATATATATATATATATATATATATATATATATATATATATATATATATATATATATATATATATATATATATATATATATATATATATATATATATATATATATATATATATATATATATATATATATATATATATATATATATATATATATATATATATATATATATATATATATATATATATATATATATATATATATATATATATATATATATATATATATATATATATATATATATATATATATATATATATATATATATATATATATATATATATATATATATATATATATATATATATATATATATATATATATATATATATATATATATATATATATATATATATATATATATATATATATATATATATATATATATATATATATATATATATATATATATATATATATATATATATATATATATATATATATATATATATATATATATATATATATATATATATATATATATATATATATATATATATATATATATATATATATATATATATATATATATATATATATATATATATATATATATATATATATATATATATATATATATATATATATATATATATATATATATATATATATATATATATATATATATATATATATATATATATATATATATATATATATATATATATATATATATATATATATATATATATATATATATATATATATATATATATATATATATATATATATATATATATATATATATATATATATATATATATATATATATATATATATATATATATATATATATATATATATATATATATATATATATATATATATATATATATATATATATATATATATATATATATATATATATATATATATATATATATATATATATATATATATATATATATATATATATATATATATATATATATATATATATATATATATATATATATATATATATATATATATATATATATATATATATATATATATATATATATATATATATATATATATATATATATATATATATATATATATATATATATATATATATATATATATATATATATATATATATATATATATATATATATATATATATATATATATATATATATATATATATATATATATATATATATATATATATATATATATATATATATATATATATATATATATATATATATATATATATATATATATATATATATATATATATATATATATATATATATATATATATATATATATACGTGGATCTTATAAGGGACTTGAACCAGGGACTTATAATTACTAAGCCAAGGCACAAACAACTACACCGCAGAAGGTTCTCAAAGTGAAACAGGCATTACAGCTTATAGCTGCTATACTAGCATGGAACGCATTATATATGAATGCCACTATGTTCATATTACAGCATCCCTGGTTCAAGTCCCAGTCAAAGTAAAAATGATTCATGTTTTCACATATGGTAATGTGCTTAAGTGGTTATTGCATTGCCCAAAAGAGATTGGGAGTTGAGTTAAATGCGAAAATGGAACCACAAGTGAGGTTGTGGAATCTGTAATATAAACATAGTGGCATTTAGATAGAATGCGTTCATTCCTAAGTATAGCATATATAAGCTATATGGTCTTATTCATTTTATACGTCTGTGGTGTAGTTGGAGATTCAAGTCCCGGTCAGGGTAAAAAATGATTCATGTTTTCACTTATGTAATGTGCTTATTTGCTTACTGTTGGGCCCGAATGAGATTCAGAGTTGAATTAAAGTCGAAAAAGAAGCCACGAGTGAGGTTTGGGAATCTGTAATATGAACATTATGGCATTCAAATAGAATGCGATCATTCCGAAGAATAGCATAAATAAGCTATAGTCTGATTCCTTTTAACCTTCTGTGGTGTAGTTGGCAGTGCCTTGACTTAGTAATTATAAGTTTTAGGTTCAAGTCCCGGTCAGGGTAAAATATTATTCATGTTTTCACATAGGTAATGTGCTTATTTGTTTATTGTTGGGTCCATATGAGATTGGGAGTTGAATTAAATGCAAAGATGAAGAAACGAGTGAGGTTGGGGAATCTGTAATATGAACATAGTGGCATTCACATAGAATGCGTTCATTCCTAAGCATAGCAGATATAAGCTATAAGGTCTGATTCCTTTTAACCTCCTGTGGTGTACTTGGAGGTTCAAGTCCCGGTCAGGATAAAAAATTATTCATGTTTTCGCATATGTAATGTGCTTATTTAGTTATTGTTGGGCCCGATTGAGTTTGGGTGTTGAATTAAATGCAAAAATGAAGCCACGAGTGAGGTTGGGAAATCTGAAATATTAACATAGTGGTATTCAGATAAAATGCGTTCATTCCTAAGTATATTAGATATAAGCTATAATGTCTGATTCCTATTAACCTTCTGTGGTATAGTTGGTAGCGCCTTGACTTAGTAATTATAAGTCCTAGGTTCAAGTCCCGGTCAGGGTGAAAAATTATTCATGTTTTCACATATGAAATGTGCTTATTTGGTTATTGGTTTGACCCGAATTAGATTGGGATTTGAATTAAATGCTAAAATGAAGCCACGAGTGAGGTTGGGAAATCTGAAATATTAACATAGTGGCATTCAGTTAGAATGCGTTCATTCCTAAGTATAGCATATATAAGCTATAGGGTCTGATTCTTTTTAGCCTTCTGTGGTGTAGTTGTTAGCGCCATGACTTAGTAATTATAAGTCCTAAGTTCAAGTCCCTGTCAGGGTAAAAAATTATTCATTTTTTCACATTGGTAATATGCTTATTTGGTTATTGTTGATCCCAAATCAGATTGGGAGTTGAATTCATTGCGAAAATAAAACCACGAGTGAGGTTGGGAAATCTGTAATATGAACATAGTGGTATTCAGAGTGAGCTTGGGAAATCTTTAATATGATCATAGTGGTATTCAAATACAATGTGTTCATTCCTAAGCATAGCAGATATAAGCTCTAAGAGCTGATTCCTTTTAACCTTCGGTGGTGTAGTTGGTAGCGCCTTAACTTAGTAATTATAAGTCCTAGGATCAAGTCCCGGTTAGCGTAAAAAATGATTCATGTTTTCACATATGTCATGTGCTTATTTTGTTATTGTTGGGCCCGAATGAGATTCGGAGTTGAATTAAATGAGAACAAGAATCCACGAGTGAGGTTGGGAAATTTGTAATATGAACATAGTGGCATTCAGTATAGCAGATATAAACTAAGTATAGAAGATATAAACTACACACCACAGAAAGTATAAAAGGAATCCATCCCTATGTATAGCAGATATAAGCTATCAGGCTGGATTCCTTTTATGCCTTCTGTGGTGTGTAGTTGGTAGCGCCTTGAGTTAGTAATTATAAGTCCTAGATTCGAGTCCCGTTCGGGGTAAAAAATTATTCATGTTTTCACATATGTAATGTGCTTGCTTGGTTATTGTATGACCCGAATAAGATTGGGAATTTAATTGAATGCTAAAATGAAGCCACGAGTGAGGTTGGGTAGTCTGTAGTATGAACAAAGTGGCATTCAGATAGATTGCGTTCATTCCTAAGTATAGCAGATATAAGCTATAGGGTCTAATTCTTTTTAGCCTTCTGTGGTGTAGTTGTTAGCGCTTTGACTTAGTAATTATAAGTCCTAGGTTCAAGTCCAGGTCAGGGTAAAAAATTATTAATTTTTTCACATAGGTAATATGCTTATTTGATTATTGTTGATCTCAAATCAGATTGGGAGTTGAATTTATTGTGAAAATAAAACCACGAGTGATGTTGTGAAATCTGTAATATGTATATAGTGGTATTCATATACAATATGTTCATTCCCAAGTATAGCAGATATAATCTATAGGGTCTGAATCATTTTAGCCTTCTGTGGTGTAGTTGTTAGCGCCTTGACTTTGTAAT
>JAXCGZ010000294.1:40000-52500 GCA_037179515.1 Halocaridina rubra
CAGAACAGTATCATCCGCAAATAGCAACTGACTCAATTTTCACAACCTTCCCTCCTCATCCACTAGTTCTAAGTCTCTGTCTAATACTCTTTCATTTACTTCCCTTACCACTCCATCCATATACACATTAAACAACCATAGTGACATTACACAACCTTGACATAACCAACATTCATCTCAAACCAATCACTCAAAACATTCCCAATTCTCACGCATGCTCTACTGTTCATGTAAAGACTCTTCACCGCATTCAACAAATTTCCACTTATTCCATACAGTTGCAACACCCTCCACAACCCCTCTCTATCTACCCTGTCATATGCTTTCTCTAAATCCATAAAGGCCCAAAATGTGTCCCTACCTTTCTCCAAGAACTTCTCACACACCTGTCTTACCACAAGCACCTGATCCACACATCCTCTTCCTTTCCTGAACACACACTGTTCTTCCCCAATCAATATCTCAGTATCTTTCCTAATTCTCTCGATTAACACTCTTCCATACACCTTACCAACTACACTCAACAAACTAATTCCTTTAAAACTACTACACTCATACTTATCTCCCTTCCCTTTGTAAAGTGGAACTACACGTGCACTCCTGCAATCAACTTGGCCCCTCCCTTTCCTGAAACATACATTCAACAACCTAACCATCTATTCTACTAATGCTTTCTTACCTTTTGACAAGCATTCAGCATGACACCCATCTATCCCTGGTGCTTTACCTGCTTTCGTTGCTTTCAATGCTAAATATACCTCCTCTTTTGTTTTTTCTCTATCATTCTCATCGCCTAACATTGGCATCTCCATTTGTTTTCCACAGCCACAATCTCTGCCTCTCTATCATTTTCCTCATTTAGCAGGTTCTTGAAATATCCAGCCCATCTCTCTCTCACCTTTATTTCATCCACTAGCAATTTCCCATCTGCTCCTTTTACTCTCTCCTCCCTACCACATTCACCTTTCCTCACTCATTTCACTTCCTTCCAAAACATCTTTTTATTCCTTTCAAAATTCTCAGACAAGCATCTGCCCAATTTACATCTGCTTCTCTCTTTGGCTCCCTCACCACGTGCTTTGCTAACCTCCTCTTTTCACAATACCTTTCATACGTCTCTACATTACCTACCTGCAACCATACCTCGTAAGCCCGCTTCTTTCAGCCACTACTGCACTCACCAGCTCATTCCACCATTCACTACCTTTTCTTTTACTTCCACCAGTTAGTCTCTTTCCACACACTGCCTCCGCACACTTCATAACCTCCCCCTTGTAACAGCCCTATTCTTCTTCCACTCCCACCTCCACTTTGTCTTTCACTACATTCCACACATTTCTCACACTAGCCTTATACTCACAGTCTTTCTCTTTTTTATACAATGCATTCACTTTTA
The DNA here is from genome assembly GCA_037179515.1 of Halocaridina rubra. NCBI lineage: Eukaryota > Metazoa > Arthropoda > Malacostraca > Decapoda > Atyidae > Halocaridina > Halocaridina rubra. The sequence goes on from JAXCGZ010000294.1 coordinate 41,397, forward strand.
GCACCTCTCTTTTTGCTCTCGCTTCTCCTCTTTCTCCACTTTTCTCCCACTCTCACTCACCTTTCCACTAAATAATGGTCAGATATTCCACCACTAGCTCCTCTCAGTACATTCACATCTAATACTCTTCCAATCACCCTCCTGTTCACCACAATATAATCCATTAATGCTCTGTCAACTACTCTTCCATTATTCACTCTGACCCATGTATACTTGTGCACATCCTTGTTTTTAAATACAGTATTAGAAATTAACGTCTCTCTCTCAATACACATTTCTATCATTTTCTTTCCATTCTCATTCCTACCAGGTACTCCATACTTCCCAATTACAACATCCACTGGCTCATTCCCTACTCTAGCATTTAAATCTCCCATCAACACCACATTCACATTCATTCCCAAGTTTTCCAAACACTCGTTCAATTTCATCCCAAATTCTTCTCTTTCTACCTCACTTATTTCACTGCCAGGGCCATATGCACTCACAAACGCCCAAGCCTCGCATCCCAGCCTCATTTTAGCCACTATTATTAGAAAAGATACTTCTTTCCATTCTACCACACACTTATTCATCTCTTCACTTAATAGCAGAGCCCTCCTTCTCTCCCTTTCCCCCTCTCAACTCCAGACACCCTACCTACCACTCTCCCAAAAGTCACCTCACCATTCCCTTTTATCTTAGTTTCGCTCAGTGCAAGTACATCTATCTTTCTCTGCACAAACATACTCCCTATCACCTCCCTCTTACTTTCATTTACACCACAACCACGCACATTCAGAGACCCAATTATTAGGTTTCTGGCTGGATCTCTCCTGCCAGAATACCCCCACATCACTTGGCTACTCATAGGAAGTAAAATACTGAGCAGGGGATTCCCAGTCTCCCTTCTCCGCCCCATTTTGTCGACTTTTACGACACGCAGGGGAACATGGAGGAAGTATTGTTAACCCCCTCCCTCAGGGGGTATATATATATATATATATATATATATATATATATATATATATATATATATATATATATATAATAATATATATATATATATATATATATATATATATATATATATATATATATATATATATATATATATATATATATATATATATATATATATATATATATATATATATATATATATATATATATATATATATATATATATATATATATATATATATATATATATATATATATATATATATATATATATATATATATATATATATATATATATATATATATATATATATATATATATATATATATATATATATGTGTGTGTGTGTGTGTGTGTGTGTGTAATTAAATTTTAGTTATTAAGCCTATCAATATTTTTTTTTAAGAGAGAGCTTGGGAAGAATGTCCAATGACAGGAAAAAGTTTTAGCTAAAGGAGGAATTTCAATCAGGTGAGAAATTCGAGGATGTTCTCTTTATGCTGTATATATCACACGAGACTTCCAAATATGCCTCTCTCTATGGTGGACATCGCTAGTTATATGATTAAGTGTTCATAAGCAATCGTTGCCTCAGACTTAATTCCATCTAAATATATTCAATTATTGAGGTAAGACTAAAAAACTTGGGAACCATTGAGGATAACTGAATTCATAGGGGGAGGAAAGTAACCTGTGGCTTTGAAAGCCATCATTAGAAAGACTGAGAAAAAGAAAATCATTCTGGAGGTGGAAGGTGTGATATGTGCTTCATTTCAATTGATTATTTTTATTGTTTGTAGTTGAGTGTGTAAAGCTTGCTTTGTAAATGTGATAATGAATGAAGTACTACAAATGGTTTTGTTACTTTATATACCTGATATAGCTGCCGCCATACCTACTTTTTTTTTTTAATCAAAAGAAATTTTTAATGCTGGCCACCAAATATTACGTTTATAATTCTTGCATTGATATTTGGATGACAAATAAAAGGCATTTTAGAATTGCAGTATAGAGCTTAGTACACAACTGCATCGCAGAAATGTACTGAGTGCAGAAGTAAATCATCAAATTGAACTTAATTGGAATGGATGGTTCGAACTAATAGCTAAAATTTTACTGGTATTGGAGTGGAGGGTGTGGTGGATCAATCTTCAAATAAGAATGTACTTACATCATATCATTAAAAAAAAAATGTTCAATGTTTTTGAAATCCTTACTGATAGTGAGCTCTACATTCATTACTTTTTGACCTAATACTTTGAAATTATCAGATCAATTGGAAAGAATTTGTGTTATCCGCCTCTTATTTTGGAATTTTGTTTTGACAAATGCCATACAAATTCATTTAAGAAATATGTCCCACTGTATTGATTGGACTGCAAGTAGTGCCATAGTTAATTGTAATAACATAATCTCTAGAAATCCTCTTAAATCCGCTCTCATAAAGTTATCACCAAATGCACCTGTAATTTAAATCCCTGGTCATTTTTGGACCCAATTATTTGTCATTTTGGGAAAAGATATTTAGCATTTAAACTTTAGAGATTACTGATAAACCTTCTTATAATAATCACATCAGATACCCTCGTATGAAAAGTGATTTGTTTATTCTCTATTTTTTATCATTGTCTACTTAATTGGATGTTCTTCTATCAATTTTTTTTCTTCAGCTTTAATTTTTTAGTCTGTAGCTCTGTAGAAGGAATATATATATATATATATATATATATATATATATATATATATATATATATATATATATATATATATATATATATATATATATATATATATATATATATATATATATATATATATATATATATATATATATATATATATATATATATATATATATATATATATATATATATATATATATATATATATATATATATATATATATATTTATATATATATATATATATATATATATATATATATATATATATATATATATATATATATATATATATATATATATATATATATATATATATATATATATATATATATATATATATATATATATATATATATATATATATATATATATATATATATATATATATATATATATATATATATATATATATATATATATATATATATATATATATATATATATATATATATATATATATATATATATATATATATATATATATATATATATATATATATATATATATATATATATATATATATATATATATATATATATATATATATATATATATATATATATATATATATATATATATATATATATATATATATATATATATATATATATATATATATATATATATATATATATATATATATATATATATATATATATATATATATATATATATATATATATATATATATATATATATATATATATATATATATATATATATATATATATATATATATATATATATATATATATATATATATATATATATATATATGTGTGTGTGTGTGTGTGTGTGATTACCTAATTGTGATTACCTAATTGTGTTTACGGGAAAGAGCCCAAAGCTCGTATCTTCCCGTCTCCTGATCGCTTCCATTTTAGACTTAGTGATACTTATCGTACCTGTCCTTAAAACTATGGATTGAGATAGCATTAACTACCTCCTCGCTTAGCCAATTCCAATTATCAACAACTCTTACACTGAAAAAGTATTTCCTTACATCCTGCAAAGAAGTTTTCTTACGAAGCTTCAAACTATGACCTCTAGTTCTAGAGCCAGCCATATCGAAATATCGATCCCTATCCACTCTATCATAACCATGAAGGAATTTAAAGACTGTCACCATATCCCCCCTTACTCTTCTAGCTTCGAGTGATGGCAAGTCTAATTCCCTTAGCCTCTCATCATAACCGAGATTGCGTATTTCTGGCACCAGTTTCGTGGCATGTCTTTGAACTTTTTCAAGCTTAGCTATGTGCTTTTTCAAGTGCGGATTCCAAAAGGGGGCTGCATATTCGAGTTTTGGCCTCACATAGGTTACATAAATATTTCTGAACATTTCCTTGTCCGTGTGCCTGAAGGCTACCCTTACATTTGATAAGAATGCATATGCTGCCCTTACTACGCCATTTATATGTATTTCTGGAGACAAATCTGCCAGTATGTTTACTCCTAGATCTCTCTCATTTTCTGTCTCTTGAAGTTGTACTCCAGCCACCGAGTAGTCAAGCTTTGGCCTTCTTGCACTTGTACCCATTCTCATTACCTTACATTTTGAGGAATTGAATTTCATTAGCCACTTTTCTGACCATTCATGCAGATTATTTAGATCCTCCTGAAGTTCTCTACCATTGTTCTCGTTTTTTACTTTCTTCACAATCTTTGCATCATCTGCAAACATATTCATGAATGAATTTACAGACTCTGGTAGGTCATTTACATATACAAGGAACAAAAGTGGCCGTAAAACTGAGCCCTGTGGAACTCCACTACTAACTCTACTCCATTCAGACACTGAGTGTCTTACTCTAACCCTCTGTTCCCTTCCTTCTAAGTAAGTTTTTATCCATTCCAAGACATTTCCACCTATTCTAGCCATTGATTGCAGCTTCCTAATAAGTCTCCCATGTGGAACAGTGTCAAACGCTTTCTGGAAGTCTAGGAATATGCAATCTGCCCAGCCCTCTCTTTCCTGTAAGATTTGGCTTACCTCATCATAAAATTCTAATAAGTTTGTTACTGTTGATCTTCCTTCTCTGAAGCCATGTTGCCTCACTGACAAAAAGTTGAAGGATTCCAAGTGAAGAGAGATATGTTTCCTTATTAGTTTCTCCATAAGTCTGCAAACTATGCTGGTCAAGGAAACTGGTCTATAGTTCAGAGCCGTATCCCTCCTTCCCTTTTTGAAGATGGGTATCACATTTGCTTGTTTCCAGCATCTTGGAATCTCCCCCGACTCCAGTGACTCCTTAAATATGATACTTATTGCCACTGATATTGTGTTTGCGCATTTTTTAAGCACATGAGGGGATATGTCATCAGGACCTGTAGCTTTATGAACATCTAAATCCATCAGCGCTTTGCATACCTCTGTGGCTGTAAGGTTGATGTTCTCTAATACCGGCCCTTGAGCTTCTATCACTGCAATCTGAGGGGGTGGGGTATTTTCTACTGTAAATACTGACTGAAACTCCTTGTTCAATTCTTTGCAGATCTCTTCGTCCGTCTCAGTGATGCTTCCATCCTCTCTCTTTAGCCTTAAAACCTGTTCTTTTACATTCAGTTTTCCTCTGATAAAGCTGTGGAAAAGCTTGGGATTTTCTTTAGCCTTCCTGGTGATGTCCCTCTCATAATCTCTCTCTGCCTCTCTCCTTTTACTTAGGTAGTCATTTCTTGCTCTTTTGTAGGTTTGCCAGGCATTTATGTTTTTTCTCCTCCTATACCTTTTCCAGCATTTGTCTCTCCACTCCTTAGCTCTTTTACACCCATTATCGAACCATTTCTCTCTGGCATGAATTACACCTACTTTGGTGACAGGTATGCAGCAATCTACTATTTCTCCAGTCAATAACTGCAAAAAGCTCATTCATTTTGATGTAATCTCCTTTCCGATAGTTCCTCCTCATGTCCTCAGTGCCTCTACTCTCAGGAAGAATGTCTTCAATGATATACTCCATCAACAACACACAGTGGTCACTCTTTCCAATTGGTGGTTCATACTCAATATTTTCAATATCCAACACATTATCTGTGAACACTAGATCAAGTAGGATGGCTCATCCCCACCCCTGGCTCTTGTTGGTTCCATTACATGTTGGTGTAGGAAAATCCCTTGTACGCAATCTAGGAATCTTGCCCCAAATGAGTCCTCACCACTGTGTGGGTCAAGATTTATCCAATCTATCTCTTTATGATTAAAGTCTCCCATAATCAAAATCCTACATTTTTTCTCCCTTGCCATGTTAACAACTGAGTTTATGACTTCAATAGTACCTATATGACTTTCCTCATAAATTTCAAGCCTATTTTGGGTCCTTGGTGGGTTGTATACAACAGTTATTATAATGCTCTCTGACCCAGTATTTATGCGAGCAACAAGAAATTCCCTGAACTCACTTTCTATAGCCAAGTTTATTTCTTCAACTTGAATCCTCTCACTTATGAGCAGTGCTATCCCTCCACCAGTCCTCTCAGATCTTTCAACCCTTAGTATTCTGAAGCCCTTAGGAAAAACTGTGACACTGTTTATGTCCTCACTCAACTTAGTCTCTGTAATTGCTACTATATCTGCCTTACTGTTGTGAATCCTATCTTTTAATTCTACTGCCTTACCAGCTAATCCATCAGCATTTGTGTATAACAATCTTAATGAGGCCCCATCCCCTGATCTTCTGTCATTATCTTCTTTATCTCCCCTTTGTCTGGAAGTATTCTGTAACAAAAATTTTTCTTCTCTTCTTCATTTCTTTCATCATTTAACCTTCTTGCCTCTTGCAACAAGTTTTTTATCTTTCCCATCTCTTCCTGTGTTCTGTATCGTCTAATGAACACTTCTTTGCATTCTTGAAGGTCTTTTAGACATTTTTTTCTCAACAATATTTCCCTACATGTTTCCCCTCTCTCAAAGGTTACTTTTGTTGGTCTCGGCTTTCCTTCCCTCGAATATTTACCTAGTTGGTGTATGTTTACAATATCCTCAGGACCACATACTACTCCAAGCTTTCTTATCAGGTCTACAACACTAGCTTTATTTTCTTCAAGTCTCCCATGCCATGTTGGCTCCTGGGATTCACTTATGCCTGAGATTACCACTGTCTTCTCCTTATCAAGTGCCTGTCTGATGAGTGGGTTTGCCCTTTCCATCACAACGTCTTTCATTTTTTCGATTACTGTCTCTTTATAGTCAACTGTTTGTATGTTTTCCAGTGCCACCACCTTTACAGCCTCTTTTACTGCCACATTCCCCTTTAGTGCATCAGCAAAGGACGTTATCATGGCATCATTTTCCATATTCAGCTCCTGGAACTCTTTTCTAAACTGTTCAATGTTTTCCTTAATCTGAACATTCCAAGCAGCAATCTCGTCTCTCTCAGAAGAGAGCAGTGAACTAACATCTAATTCCTTTAGGTTGTCATTCAGCTGTTTGTTTTTATCTTCTTGTTTAGAAATTCTAGATTCTAGTTGACTCTTTTCCCCTTCCAGCTTCTTTATTCTTTTTTCTAGTTCCTTTCTCTCCTGCCCTTGTGCTTTATTTGCTTCCTCCAAAGATCTTATTTGTTCTCTGAGTGTTTCAATCTCTTTCATTTCTCCATCCATATTCCGAATTTTATCATCAAGGCTTATAACCATTTCCTCTAACTTCTTGATTCTCTGTTTAAGTCCCCTGATGACTACCCCTTCTCCCGACCCATGGGTGGGAGAGTTTTGGGACAGAGATGGCTTCATTTTTATGTTCTCTCTCTCACAGAATATAGAAAGAAGACGAGAAAGAGGAAAAAAAAGAAAAGAGAAAAACTTCTAATTTAGCTTCACACAGAATTTTTATATCTCCATATAAGTGCTATTTAGTGACTCAGTTTGTCTCCTTTCTGGTAACACACATCTTAACTTAAAAACTTGACCATGGTAATTTAAGTATAAAAAGAAAAAGGAAAACAAAAGTCAAACCTGAAGGAAAATTCGAATTTGTGTTTGAGGTGGCACCCACCTGTTTCTGTTATATATTCTTCCTAACTGATAAACTGACTTGCTAACCAAGATATGTTATCACGGGATTAGACTTTACATTTAACTCAATATATATACAAAATAACAAAAATAGTAAAAGAGAAAGCTAAAAGAAAAGCAAAAATAATGAAGAAAATAAGACTGCTGTACTACTTGGCAACTTAACTCAGTACTGTTGACAGGTGGGTATTTGGTAATTTTTTTTTCTTTTATTATTCAATTTTTTCGTGTATCAAACTAACTAACTAGTTAATATAAATGGGAAGGATACTGATTTTAACAATATATAGAACCACAGGATCAGGTAAACGGCTTAAGAGCTTTCCCCAGTTTACACAAAAAATTAGGCAATGTGATGTGATGTGATGGCTCCACCTCTGGCAACTCTTCTAGATTTCCCTCAAGGCAGAACTGGACGGCAGTTTCTCTCTCTCTCCTCACGAAAAAGTTCTCAATTTTTTTTTCCTTTAATATGAACAGTCTCGTCTTACAACAAATATAAGTTCTTGTACTCACAATACTCTGCAGGATTTCAGATTTATGGAAATTATGGTAAAGTTTTCCACTAAGCACTTAGTCACTCGAAACAGTGTGTGTGTGTGTGTGTGTGTGTGTGTGTGTGTGTGTGTGTGTGTGTGTGTGTGTGTGTGTGTGTGTGTGTGTGTGTGTGTATATACAGGATTAGTAGGTTGGCCATGACACCAGCCGCAGATTGAAAGACTACGACTGAAGGTATTAGAATGAATCTAGGACTGGTCCAGACAGTTCGGGGTTGAATCTTCCTTCAGGACGGTTCTTTCCTCATGCCTACATCTACACTGAATATTCTGGTGTATTCATAACACATCTCTTGCTATTCCATTACATTTGACAAGTCAAAACATTCCCTGCAACTGTCTCTTTTTCTCTTTTTTCCTCACATTTGTTATTATTTATGGAAAGTCCAAGGCTAATAGCCCCCAGTGCCCCGCATAGAGGGGTGCAAATAATCTCCGGGGATCGTGTTGACTCCACTATTGGCATGAGGGCAGACACACCTGGTGGTAGTAAAAGCTCTGCCCTTAACCTTGCACCTCCCAATAGATCTGCTTCTTTCACTATTCACTATTCTAACATTCGTGGGCTGAACTCTAATCTTTCGTCTGTGGAACAGCACTTCGGTACTTTCTTCCCTAACCTCCTCCTCCTATCTGAGACCCAACTGTCTATACATTCTCCCACTGACCCATTTCAAAGCTCTCACTATAATCTGTATACTCGTTTTCATTCCAATGGTGGGGTCTGTGCCTACTGCAACACTAACACTCCTACTGCGAGGCTTATGGACCTTGAATCTCCTGACTTTGATGTTCTCTGGCTGAAAGTCTATCTCCCTCCTCCACTATCTTCCTTTGCTTCTGCTACTGTTCTCCAAACTCCACCGAGTTTGTGCCTCTCTTTCAATATCTGTCCTCTTGCCATGAGTCCTTGCTATCCTCTCACCCACATGCCAAAATTCTCTACATTGGAGATTTCAATGTACACCACAGTGAGTGACTTCATTCTTCTCACACTGATGTAGGAGGAATTGAGGCCCTTGCTTTCTCTATTACTCAAATTATGGAGCAAATTATCAAACATCCTACTCGCGTTCCTAATCGTCACAACATGCTGCAAACACTCTTGACCTATTTTGTACTTCAATCCCTTAAAACTACTGTTATTCAGTGTTTTCCCCTCTGGTATATCTGACCACTCTATGACCTCAGTCTCTTCCATTTTCACTCCCCCTCCACCATTTCCTCCTATTTAGCACTGCCTTTGGAACTTTGACCATACCCAACATGAAAACTTGCGACACATCCTCTTTGACTTCCCATGGGGTGACTACTGCTTTCTGTCCCGCAACCCTGATCAGGTAGCTCTAAAAGTTGCCGAGATTATGACTGCGGGACTGGAGGTGTATATCCCCTCTTCTACAAAAACTTTCTCTCCCCCTAAGCCTGCTCCATGGCTATCCAAGCTATTAATCGGGCACACCGATCTTACCAAGCCTCTCCTTCCGATTAAAGTCGCTCTGCTATTATTGTAGCTTGGAATCACTGTATTGCTCGGATTCGAAGGTCTAAGGCTTCCTTTATAAGAAGGAAAGTTGATGACCTTAACTTCTCTCCCACTGACAAATGCTTCTGGTCTTTACTTCTGTAACTCAGGTTTTCTCCCTCTCATCTGTTCTGATGGTTCTATAGCTTGTTCTCCCACTGACAAAGCCACTCTCCTTGGTTCTCATTTTTTGGCCAACTCTTCAATAAACGATTCCAGCGCACCTGTTCCTCAGTCTTTACCCCTCTCTAACTCTATGCCCTCCCTTATCCTTTCTTCATGCAAAGTTCATAAGGTTCTTTGCTCGCTAAAGATGGACAAGGCATCTAGTCCCGATGGTATCCTTGCAAGGTTCCTTAAGGAGTTTACAGATGAACTGGGTCCCGTGCTTTGCCATCTTTTTCGCCTCATTCTGTCAACCAGTATCTATCCTTCATCTTAGAAGCATGCTATAGTTCAACCTGTTCCTAAGAAGGGTGACTGCTCTATTCCTTCAAACTACCGACCTATTGCCCTAACCTTCTCTATTGCTAAAGTTTTTGAACTTTGCTCAATGCTCACTTTTTGAAATGTCTTGAAAGCTAACTCGCTTATCTCAGATCACCAGTACAGCCTCCGCAAGGCAAGATCCAATGGTGATCTCTTGTCCTATCTTACTCATGTATGGTCATCTTTTCTAAGGAACTATGGGGAATCCTTTGTCGCCGCCCTTGATATCTCTAAGGCTTATGACAGAGTCTAGCACAAAGCTCTATTGGCCAAAGTCCATGCCTATGGCTTTACACCTTCTTTCTGTTCTCTGATTTTCAGTTTTCATTCTGACCGTTTTATATCTGTAGTTGTTGATGGTGCGACATCTAGCACTTTCTCTGTTGGACAGTGGTGTTCCACAGGGCTTTGTTCTTTCACCTACAAAGTTCCGTCTCTTCATCAATGATCTTCTACAATCCCCATCTTCCTCTCTTCTATATGCCTTTGCTGATGATTCTACCCTTCACTTTTCCTCTGCCTTTTCTTCACAACCTTCATCTGTTACTCGTAATCAGCCTATTATCACTCTTTCCTCTAGTCTTAACTCCGATTTGCAGAGAGTATCTGAGTGGGGCACTCAAAATTTAGTTAAATTCAATGCCTCCAAGACACAGTTTCTGTCTATATCTTTATCTTCTTCTCCTCCTGATAACCCTATTGCCTTTGAAAGTAACGAAATCTACTCTCTTAACTCTATCAACATATTAGGAATCCATATAGCCTCTAACTTGTCTTTGAGAAATCACATAATCCAAATTTCTAAATTTTCAACCAAAAAATTGGAGGTTTTGTTTCGTTTTCGTCATTACTTTTCCTCTTTGCAGTTCCTTAAAATTTATAAAGGTCTTATCCA
>JAXCGZ010000294.1:72500-77500 GCA_037179515.1 Halocaridina rubra
TTTAAGACTCCTGGGGGCGGCTCTTTTGTTTCCTTCTTTTCAAGTTTTCTTTTGTTTTGCTAGTTGTATCTCTTGCCATTGTACTCTGAGAAGGTGACCAGCTTAGGTCACGAAATTAATAAGTACTTTATATATATATATATATATATATATATATATATATATATATATATATATATATATATATATATATATATATATATATATATATATATATATATATATATATATATATATATATATATATATATATATATATATATATATATATATATATATATATATATATATATATATATATATATATATATATATATATATATATATATATATATATATATATATATATATATATATATATATATATATATATATATATATATATATATATATATATATATATATATATATATATATATATATATATATATGTATATGTATATATATATATATATATATATATATATATATATATATATATATATATATATATATATATATATATATATATATATATATATATATATATATATATATATATATATATATATATATATATATATATATATATATATATATATATATATATATATATATATTGTACAAACGTACAAATTGTGGATAATATTTTTATATAAATATGTAAATATTTTAAATAGGTAATCATTTAGTAATTATTAAGTTATTTTAAAGTTGTATTTTATGGGTCAATAATTACTCTTGGGTTGTTTGAAACTCCTCCAACTGAGATAGCTTACATATAAATAACCCTGAATTTGATAATTAAATCAGATCAATATTCTGCTTGTATTGGTGAACATCTTCTTGTATATATTAAGTAAAATAACTCTTGCTTTCCGTTTGAAGTAGTGAAGTAACTACAGTCGTTACATTGGTGACCCCGGAGTGTTTCTATCTCTCACCCACGCAATGACAGACATCAAACCTTCTACAGTGGCAACAGACTTTATTGCTAAATTCAAACTCCCGACGTTCTCCACCATCGACGCCTGCACCTGGTTCCGACGTGCAGAAATACAATTTCGTTTAAAGAGTATCACAAATTCCGGAACACAAGCTGATCATGTTTTATTATCCATTCCTTACACTCTCTCCCCAGATATCAGACTGGCTGGAATCCCAGGGTGACAACCCCATCGTATACCAGGACTTGAAAACCTTTCTCTTGAAGAAATTCTCTCCATCTCCAGAGAAAAGAGTTAAAATTATATTTGACTTTTCAAAACAGCACTAGGTGGTCAGCGCCCTTCTGACGCACTTGCTGAGATGAGAGCTATTGCCCATCTTCCTCCCGACAGTTCGGGTACCAGTCAGACAATAGATGTACTCCTCGCCCTTCGGTTACAGCTTCTTCCTGAATCTGTCCGTGATGCAATCACAGATTTTTCAACATTCGATGATGCAGCTTTGGCAGCTCGTGCCGACAGTCTTCTTGATGCACACATTGCAGCTAATCGTACACCAATATATGCCAGCACACCTCCTAACATTACCAATATCAATCACATTTACTCCAGCCCTCCAGATGAAGCCGTCGCTGCTGCCATAACTTCATCTCGATCATCATTCTACAACATTGCCCTCACACGACCTCGAGCTAAAGAAATTACCTCATATTCTCACAAAAGACTGGATGTCACGTCCAAACACTGTTACTATCACGCCCGCTTTGGTCACACCGCCAAAAACTGCAAAAAACCATGTATATGGCAAAAACCTTGCTTTAAGGTCGTCACTGCCTGCAGCGGCGTCTGTCTCAATTAATGGTTTCTTCCTAGTTGATTCTATTACAGGTCTCAAATTCTTGGATGACACAGGTGCCTGCAGGTCTCTCATCCCGAAGTTCATGGTCCACAGTGGTTGTAGTTCAGGTACTCACAACAAATTGATAGCTGCCAACGGGTCTCGCATCACTACTTATGGATACAAAGCTCTCCAGCTATCCTTAGCCAACAGAGCTTTCACGTGGAAATTTATTATTGCAGATGTTTCTCTACCTCTCATTGGAGCTGATTTTCTTGCACATATCCATCTCCTCATTGATTTCGCCAATCGCCGCCTCGTGGATACCAACACCTTATCCTCAATTGCCATTGTTACCGCACCTGCTGACCTCGCTCTTCACATATCAAATGCCCAGGATGTTTACTCCTTCCTGCAGTCTACATATCCTGAAGTTTTCAAACCAGAACTTCGCCTATCTTCCTGCACACCTGCAAGTCATGGTATTTTCCATTTCATATGAACTTCAGGTCCTCCAGTATTCTCAATGTTTCGTTGGTTGTATGCAGAAAAACTCACCACAACAAAAAAGGTCATCAAGGAAATGGAAAAAATGGGTCTATGTCAAAAGGCATCCAGCCCATGGGCATCCCCATTGCACATAGTCATAAAAAAGGACTGCACACTATGACCCTGCACCTATTCTATAGGCGATTGAATATGATGACAGAACCTGATCATTACCCTCTCCCTAACATTGCTGATGTCACGACATACCTACATGGGGCCAAGATATTTTCCAAACAGGACATGCTCACAGGTTACTATCAAGTCTCTATGAATCCTGAAGACATTCCCAAGACAGTCATAACCACTCCCTTTGGAAAATATACGTTCAACTACTCTTGCTTCGGCCTCAGAAACGCCGGAGCCACTTTCCAATGCATGATGGATGGGATTTTGGGTGACCTACCCTTCTGTGTTGCTTATGTGGATGACATCCTAGTTTTCTCTCCTAATCATGAAACCCACACCAAACACCTCTACCAAGTTCTTGAACGTCTACACTCTGCTGGGCTCATCGTCAGGCACGACAAGTGTGTATTTGGAATCAAAGAAGTAGAATTCCTAGGACACTGTATCTGCTCCAAGGGTGTCCTTCCCCTCCAAGAAAAAGTAACCACCTTCCAGGCATTCCTTAAGCCTACTACTATCAAGGCCTTGCAAGAATTTGTAGGAATGGTCAACTATTACCATCGTTTTTTACCAAACATTGCTTCAATAATGACTCCACTATATACAGCACTGGCTGGAAAACCAAAAAAACTATCCTTGGGCCCTGCCCAAGAAGATGCCTTTAATGCTGCCAAAAAAACTCTTTCTGCTGCAGCTCATCTTAACTTTCCCACACCTGGTCTACCTCTCATCTTGTCTACTGATGCCAGCAATACTGCAGTGGGAGCTGTCCTCGAACAGATTAACCATGGAGTTTGTCAACCACTCGCCTTCTTCAGTAGAAAGCTTACTCCTGCTGAAACCCGTTACTCCACCTTTGACAGGGAGCTTCTTGCTATTTATTCCGCTGTCCGCCACTTCAAGCATTTTCTCGAAGGTGTCTCATTTACCATCCAAACGGACCACCTTCCACTTGTCCACACTTTTACCAAGCGAACAGATCCATGTTCCGCAAGACAACAAAGACACCTCTCTACTATCTGAGTTTAACTGTACTTTGCAATATGTCTCGGAAAAAAAGTATCCTGTCGCTGATGCACTTTCAAGAAACACTTTTTCATCCATATGCCTTGGCCTCGGCTACAGACACATCACAGAACTACAGATACAAGATCCTGAAACACAACATTTTCGTACATCACTCACATCTCTTCAATGGAAAGATTTACCAATAGGCAAAAAAGGAACCACATCTTCTGTGACGTGAGTTCAGGACAACCTCGCCCTTGGATTCCTCAGCCTCTTTGACGACACATTTTCTAACTTATTCATGGAATTTCTCATCCCTCTGGCCGATTAAGTGCTATGCTTCTCAAGAAAAAATTCATACGGCACGGCATAACAAAAGGCGCTAAATCTTGGTCCCGCTCCTGCTTGTCATGTCAAATTTCTAAAATCCACCAACTTACTGAATCTGGAATTGGTACTTTTTCTCAGCCACAAGGACGTTTTTCCCATGTCCATGTTGACATTGTGGGACCTCATCCTCCATCAGAAAACAACAAACACATATTCACACTAGTGAACCGCTCAACCCGATGGCCCGAGGCAGTGCCCATGAAAGAGACCAATGCCTCCTCCTGTGCTTCTTCCTTGCTATCTGCCTGGATCTCAAGATTTGGCATCCCCGAACGTATTACATCAGATCGGGGTTCCACATTTACATCCCAACTTTGGAACTCTCTCAGTCAGCTTCTTGGCTCCACAAACCATCACACAACGTCCTACAATCCAAAAGCCAACAGCATGGTTGAACGCATGCACAGAACACTAAAGGAAGCTCTCTTCACCCGCTGCACAAGCAATTTTGGACACATCAACTACCTTGAGTACTCCTTGGACTCCGAACTACTCCTAAAGGAGGTCTTAACGTATTCTCAGCCGAGATGGTATATGGTGACCCCTTGGTGGTACCTGAGGAGTTTTTCCCAAACAACAATCACCATGAAGATCTCGATCATCTCCGCCAGATAATTGGAAAATACACACCTGTAGAACAAACATATCAAAGTAACAGAAAAACTTTCATTCCATGAGACCTCAACAAAGCCACCCATGTCTTCACCAGATTGGATAGTCATCGGAAGCCTCTAACACCTCTACACTGGACTGTATAGAGTCATACGACGACGTTCAAAGGCAATCCTCCTAAACATCTAAGACAATGAGGAGTGGATATCCATTGACCTCTTGAAAATCGCCTACTTACAAGAAGATGATCCTCCTAATATTCGTTTCTCTAGGGCAGGATGCCCTTTAGTCTCTTCCAAGGGGGGAGCATTGTACAAGCGCACAAATTGAAAAAAATATTTTTATCAAAATATGTAATTATTGTATACAGTTAATCATTTGGTAATTATTAAGTTATTTTAAAGTTGTATTTAATGGGTCAATTAATACTCTTGGGTTGTTTGTAAGTCCTCCCTCTGAGATAGCAGTGCATATAAATAAGCCTGAATTTAATCATTAAATCAGTTCAATATTCTGCTTGTATTGGTGAACATCCTCTATTATATATTATG
>JAXCGZ010000295.1:0-20000 GCA_037179515.1 Halocaridina rubra
ATGCTAATCCAAGGTAACCTAACTAAGTTTGAACTAATAAATTGTTCACATGGATCCTCTTTTCATCCATATCTCTATATTCATATGTTATTATCATAGGTCTATTGTCCGCTTTTTCATTAGGAGTTATAGGGTATTGTTCTAGTGGTAATTATCCTCGCCCTTTACTCAGTCATCACAGTATTTTCTGGAACATCTGTGTTAGCTACACGAAAAAAATGTCATTAATGAAGTCTTAACATTTCATACTTGAAAGCGGGCTTTTCTCTTAAAAATGACTAATTCTTTATATACAGAGCTTAGTTATAGGATATGAGAATTCGAAGGATCAAATTTTAAGTTACTGTTCAATACATTTATGTTTTCTTTGGAAGAAACGTTTTCTATAATATTTTTATATGATTAACTGAATTTGTTCTAAAGTCAGTCACGCCATTTTGGGTTTAGTTTACTAGTTATAAACATACATTCCTTTAATATATTTCTGTGGCATTTTCTCTTTCTATTGATGATTTGGTTAACTTTTTGCAAAACTAATCATAAAAGATGACATTAAATTTTTTTTATTGTCTCAAATTTCTCTCTCTCTCTCTCTCTCTCTCTCTCTCTCTCTCTCTCTCTCTCTCTCTCTCTCTCTCTCTCTCTCTCTCTCTCTCTCTCTCTCTCTCTCTCTCTCTCTCTCTCTCTCTCTCTCTCTCTCTCTCTCTCTCTCTCTCTCTCTCTCTATATATATATATATATATATATATATATATATATATATATATATATATATATATATATATATATATATATATATATATATATATATATACATATATATATATATATATATATATATATATATATATATATATATATATATATATATATATATATATATATATATATATATATATATATATATATATATATATATATATATATATATATATATATATATATATATATATATATATATATATATATACACGCAGTCCCTCTTTGGAATCCACACTTGAAAAAGCACCTAGTTATGCTGGAAAAAGTTCAAAGACATGCCACGAAACTGGTGTCAGAAATACGCAATTTCAATTATGATGAGAGGCAGAGGGAATTAGACTTACCATCACTTGAAGAAAAATTAGGGAGGATATGGTGACAGTTTTTGAATTTCTTCATGGTTATGACAGAGTGGATAGGGATCGATATTTTGATATGGCTGGCACTAGAACTACAGATCAGAGAGTGAAGCTTCGTAAAAAAAAAAAAAATACCGGATGTAAGGAAGTACATTTTTAGTGTACGAGTGGTTGTTGATTGAACCTCGCTAAGCGAGGAGGTCCATAGTTTTAAAGACAAGTTTGACAAGTTATGGGCATGGGGCTCTTTCCCGTAAGCGCAATTAGGCACTTACACACAAACACACACACACACATACACACACACACACACATTGAACAGTTCAGAAAAGAGTTCCAGGAGCTGAATATGGAAAATGATGCCATGAAAACTTCCTTTGCTGATGCACTAAAGGGGAATGTGGCAGTAAAAGAGGCTGTAAAGGTGGTGGCACTGGAAAACATACAAACAGTTGACTATAAAGAGACAGTAATCGAAAAAATGAAAGACGTTGTGATGGAAAGGGCAAACCCACTCATCAGAAAGGCACTTGATAAGGAGAAGACAGTGGTAATCTCAGGCATAAGCGAGTCCCAGGAGCCAACATGGCAGGGGAGACTTGAAGAAAATAAAGCTAGGGTTGTATACCTGATAAGAAAGCTTGGAGAAGTATGTGGTCCTGAGGATATTGTAAACATACACCAGCTAGGTAAATATTCGAGGGAAGGAAAGCCGAGACCAACAAAAGTAACCTTTGAGAGAGGGGAAACATGTAGGGAAATATTGTTGAGAAAAAAAAGTCTAAACGACCTTCAAGAATTCAAAGAAGTGTTCATTAGACAATACAGAACACAGGAAGAGATGGGAAAGATAAAAAACTTGTTGCAAGAGGCAAGAAGATTAAATGATGAAAGAAATGAAGAAGAGAAGAAAAATTTTCATTACAGAGTTCTTCCAGACAAAGGGGAGATAAAGAAGATAATGACAGAAGATCAGGGGGTGGGGCCTCATTAAGATTGTTATACACAAATGCTGATGGATTAGCTGGTAAGGCAGTAGAATTAAAAGATAGGATTCACAACAGTAAGGCAGATATAGTAGCAATTACAGAGACTAAGTTGAGTGAGGACATACACAGTGTCACAGTTTTACCTAAGGGCTTCAGAATACTAAAGGTTGAAAGATCTGAGAGGACTGGTGGAGGGATAGCACTGCTCATAAGTGAAAGGATTCAAGTTGAAGAAATAAACTTGGCTATAGAAAGTGAGTTCAAGGAATTTCTTGTTGCTCGCATAAATACTGGGTCAGAGAGCATTATAATAACTGTTGTATGCAACCCACCAAGGAACCAAAATAGGCTTGAAGTTTATGAGGAAAGTCATATAGGTACTATTGAAGTCATAAACTCAGTTGTTAACATGGCACGGGAAAAAAAATGTAGGTTTTTGATTATGGGAGACTTTAATCATAAAGAGATAGATTGGATAAATCTTGACCCACACAGTGGTGAGGACTCATTCGGGGCAAGATTCCTAGGTTGCGTACAAGGGAATTTCCTACACCAACATGTAATGGAACCAACAAGGGCCAGGGGTAGGGATGAGCCATCACTACTTGATCTAGTGTTCACAGATAATGTGTTGGATATTGAAAAAATTGAGTATGAACCACCAATTGGAAAGAGTGACCACTGTGTGTTGTTGATGGAGTATATCATTGAAGATATTCTTCCTGAGAGTAGAGGCACTGAGGACATGAGGAGGAACTATCGGAAAGGAGATTACATCAAAATGAATGAGCTTTTTGCAGTTATTGACTGGAGAACCTTATTTTACAACAAATCTGTACAAGAAATGTATGACATCTTTTGTGAGAAATATGGGAAGATAGTAGATTGCTGCATACCTGTCACCAAAGTAGGTGTAATTCATGCCAGAGAGAAATGGTTCGATAATGGGTATAAAAGAGCTAAGGAGTGGAGAGACAAATGCTGGAAAAGGTATAGGAGGAGAAAAAACATAAATGCCTGGCAAACCTACAAAAGAGCAAGAAATGACTACCTAAGTAAAAGGAGAGAGGCAGAGAGAGACTATGAGAGGGACATCACCAGGAAGGCTAAAGAAAATCCCAAGCTTTTCCACAGCTTTATCAGAGGAAAACTGAAGGTAAAAGAACAGGTTTTAAAGCTAAAGAGAACGGATGGAAGCATCACTGAGACGGATGAAGAGATCTGCAAAGAATTGAACAAGGAGTTTCAGTCAGTATTTACAGTAGAAAATACCCCACCCCCTCAGATTGCAGTGATAGAAGCTCAAGGGCCGGTATTAGAGAACATCAACCTTACAGCCACAGAGGTATGCAAAGCGCTGATGGATTTAGATGTTCATAAAGCTACAGGTCATGATGACATATCCCCTCATGTGCTTAAAAAATGCGCAAACACAATATCAGTGGCACTAAGTATCATATTTAAGGAGTCACTGGAGTCGGGGGAGATTCCAAGATGCTGGAAACAAGCAAATGTGATACCCATCTTCAAAAAGGGAAGGAGGGATATGGCTCTGAACTATAGACCAGTTTCCTTGACCAGCATAGTTTGCAAAGTTATGGAGAAACTACTAAGGAAACATATCTCTCTTCACTTGGAATCCTTCAACTTTTTGTCAGTGAGGCAACATGGCTTCAGAGAAGGTAGATCAACAGTAACAAACTAATTAGAATTTTATGATGAGGTAAGCCAAATCTTACAGGAAAGAGAGGGCTGGGCAGATTGCATATTCCTAGACTTCCAGAAAGCGTTTGACACTGTTCCACATGGGAGACTTATTAGGAAGCTGCAATCAATGGCTAGAATAGGTGGAAATGTTTTGGAATGGATAAAAACTTACTTAGAAGGAAGGGAACAGAGGGTTAGAGTAAGACGCTCAGTGTCTGAATGGAGAAGAGTTAGTAGTGGAGTTCCACAGGGTTTAGTTTTAGGGCCACTTTTGTTCCTTGTATATGTAAATGACCTACCAGAGTGTGTAAATTCATTCATGAATATGTTTGCAGATGATGCAAAGATTGTGAAGAAAGTAAAAAACGAGAACAATGGTAGAGAACTTCAGGAGGATCTAAATAATCTGCAAGAGTCGTCAGAAAAGTGACTAATGAAATTCAATACTTCAAAATGTAAGGTAATGAGAATGGGTACAAGTGCAAGAAGGCCCAAGCTTGACTACTCGGTGGCTGGAGTACAACTTCAAGAGACAGAAAATGAGAGAGATCTAGGAGTAAACATACTGGCAGATTTGTCTCCAGAAATACATATAAATGGCATAGTAAGGGCAGCATATGCATTCTTATTAAATGTAAGGGTAGCCTTCAGGCACATGGACAAGGATATGTTCAGAAATATTTATGTAACCTATGTGAGGCCAAAACTCGAATATGCAGCCCCCTTTTGGAATCCGCACTTGAAAAAGCACATAGCTAAGCTTGAAAAAGTTCAAAGACATGCCACGAAACTGGTGCCAGAAATACGCAATCTCAGTTATGATGAGAGGCTGAGGAATTAGACTTACCATCACTCGAAGCTAGAAGATTGAGTGGGGATATGGTGACAGTCTTTAAATTCCTTCATGGTTATGATAGAGTGGATAGGGATCGATATTTTGATATGGCTGGCTCTAGAACTAGAGGTCATAGTTTGAAGCTTCGTAAGAAAACTTCTTTGCAGGATGTAAGGAAATACTTTTTCAGTGTAAGAGTAGTTGATAATTGGAATTGGCTAAGCGAGGAGGTAGTTAATGCTATCTCAATCCATAGTTTTAAGGACAGGTATGATAAGTATGACTAAGTATAAAATGGAAGCGATCAGGAGACGGGAAGATACGAGCTTTGGGCTCTTTCCCGTAAACACAATTAGGTAATCACAATTAGATAATCACACACTCAATCCATAGTTTTAAGGACAGGTATGATAAATATCACTAAGTATAAAATGGAACCGATCAGGTGACGGGAAGATACGATCTTTGGGCTCTTTCCCGCAAACACAATTAGGTAATCACAATTAGGTAATCACACAATATGCAGCCCCCTTTTGGAATCCGCACTTGAAAAAGCACATAGCTAAGCTTGAAAAAGTTCAAATACATGCCACGAAACTGGTGCCAGAAATACGCAATCTCAGTTATGACGAGAGGCTGAGGGAATTAGACTTACCATCACTCGAAGCTAGAAGAGTGAGGGGGGATATGGTGAGAGTCTTTAAATTCCTTCATGGTTATGATAGAGTGGATAGGGATCGATATTTTGATATGGCTGGCTTTAGAACTAGAGGTCATAGTTTGAAGCTTCGTAAGAAAACTTCTTTGCAGGATGTAAGGAAATACTTTTTCAGTGTAAGAGTAGTTGATAATTGGAATTGGCTAAGCGAGGAGGTAGTTAATGCTATCTCAATCCATAGTTTTAAGGACAGGTATGATAAGTATGACTAAGTATAAAATGGAACCGATCAGGAGACGGGAAGATACGAGCTTTGGGCTCTTTCCCGTAAACACAATTAGGTAATCACAATTAGGTAATCACACACACACACACACACACACACACACACACACACACACACACACACACACACACACACACACACACATATATATATATATATATATATATATATATATATATATATATATATATATATATATATATATATAATACATGGTTGGTAAATATATTGACGACAGAGAGAAAGAAAGAGAGATTGAGAGAGATGGATAGATAGATAGATAGAGAAAAAAAAATTACAAGACTAACTACCTAATCAATAATACTATTTAATACTTCTTTCTTTGTTTAATAAAAATTTATCAAATTCTCCACTGGAAAGCTAAAACACTGGTAAAGATATATCAATACCATAAGATAATATACCTGCATGCACAATATGTAACACGCAGTACTCAACAAATATAACTGAACATTTTTTTTACGTGTTTCTAACATACTGCTCAGGAATATAAAAAAAAAGATATAAGAGAACAGAACAAATAATCATAAATCTATCTTGTCACTACTTAGCCCACCTTCATGCGCAGTTGCATCAGATGAAAGTATGATAACTTGTAAACTAATCTTTGAATGACGTGACAGACTTTAGTACATAGTCATATAGTAACCTAACAAAAAACGATTCCTTCAGAGAAAACAAAACTTGAAAGAACACTAACTTAAATATTTAATCCTTTACAGTATATTGTAACCGTTATCTTTCTTCTAACTGTTGACCATTTGCCATAACTTTTGCAATCTCCAGAGTATTATAATCTTTGCTCAACTCTCATATTTTGCAAGGCAAGATCGATTCGTGACCTCTTGTTCTATCTCACTCAGGTAGTTTTTTTTTTTTATTAATTTATTTTATTTATTTATTTTTTTATTTTACTATGGGGAATTCTTTGTGGTCTTTCTTGATATCTCTTAAAGCTATTGACAGATTGTGGCTCAATGCTCTGTTAGCCGGACTTTAACTTATTGCTTTACCTCTTCTCTCTGTTCTTTTATTTCCAGTTTTCTTTCTGGGCGTTTCATATCTGTGCTTGTTGATGGTGCAGTTTATAGCTTATTCCATTTACCATGGGTCTGTTCTTTCGCCTACTCTGCTTTTCTCTTTAATAATGAGTTTCTACAGTTCCCATGCTCTTTTCTCCACGCCTTTGCCGACGATTCTACTTTTCATGTTTCCTCTGCATTTCCAACACCTTCGTCCGCTGCTTAGAATCAATCTCGAATCTCTCTCCCTCTTCAAATCTCACTCCAATTTGCAGAGAGTATCTGAGTGAGACCTCTAAAATTTTGTAGAATTTAATGCCTCCAAGAGTCGGTTTCTGGCCATTTATTCATCTTTTCCTGATAGCCCTACTGTATTTGAAATTGGCGAAAATTCTGCTGTCGGTTTTGTTACCTTATTAGGAATATAGATAGCCTCTGAGATGTCTAGGAGGAAACACATAATTCAAATGGCTAAAGCTGCATGTAAGAAATTGGGTGGTCTGTTTCATTATAGTAAATAATTTTTCTTCATCTCAGTCACTAAAAATCTATGAAGGTCTTATTTGTTCCTGCTTAGAATACTGCCTTCATATCTGAAGTGTTTCTTCTTACACTTATCTCCTCGAAAGGATCGAATCTAAGGTCATCAGACTTATCAACGATCCTGCTCTTTTATCTAATCTCGATTCCCTTTCTCTTGCAGGGAGATTCATTCCTTTCTCCCTTTTATCTTTATTACTATATATCATCGCTATTCTGATGGGTTTGAGTTGCATTCCTCCCTCCTGTTGAGGCCACGTAACACACGCCAAATATCTTCGTCACACAGGTACTGTATGGAGATTTGTAGCTGTACAACATCACTGTTGCAAGTTATCTTATAAAAGAGTGTTCAAAAGTGATTTGAGCAGATTAAGAATATAATAGCATATTTAGAGACAACAAAAAATTTCTGGTTAAAGTTACAATTCTTTTCTTAACGGAAGTAGCTTAATAAAATTCGTTTGCCTGTCATAAGTACATTTTATTTTCATAAAAATCCTCACATGCTGGGTTTGTGAATTTGGGACTTTGTTGCTTTTCCTTTTTTTCTGAGCTTTGTCACTTTCGAATAAACTCTTACGAAATTACTTGCAAAGATGCTGTTGTAGAGACGATTGTAAAGAAAATACAACCATATTAAGAATCTGATAGCGAATCCAGAGACTATACTGCTCCTTGTCAAAGTTTCAAATCCTAATTTAGGGCGAACTAGCTTGATTATATATATATATAATATATATATATATATATATATATATATATATATATATATATATATATATATATATATATATATATATATGTGTGTGTGTGTGTGTGTGATTACCTAATTGTGATTACCTAATTGTGTTTACGGGAAAGAGCCCAAAGCTCGTATCTTCCCGTCTCCTGATCGCTTCCATTTTATACTTAGTCATACTTATCATACCCTGTCCTTAAAACTATGGATTGAGATAGCATTAACTACCTCCTCGCTTAGCCAATTCCAATTATCAACTACTCTTACACTGAAAAAGTATTTCCTTACATCCTGCGAAGAAGCTTTCTTACGAAGCTTCAAACTATGACCTCTAGTTCTAGAACCAGCCATATCAAAATATCGATCCCTATCCACTCTATCATAACCATGAAGGAATTTAAAGACTCTTACCATATCCCCCCTCACTCTTCTAGCTTCGAGTGATGGTAAGTCTAATTCCCTCAGCCTCTCATCATAACTGAGATTGCGTATTTCTGGCACCAGTTTCGTGGCATGTCTTTGAACTTTTTCAAGCTTAGCTATGTGCTTTTTCAAGTGCGGATTCCAAAAGGGGGTTGCATAGTCGAGTTTTGGCCTCACATAGGTTACATAAATTGTGTGTGTGTGTGTGTGTGTGTGTGTGTGTGTGTGTGTGTGTGTGTGTGTGTGTGTGTGTGAGATTACCTAATTGTTATTACCTAATTGTGTTTACGGGAAAGAGCCCAAAGCTCGTATCTTCCCGTCTCCTGATCGGTTCCATTTTATACTTAGTCATACTTATCATACCTGTCCTTAAAACTATGGATTGAGATAGCATTAACTACCTCCTCGCTTAGCCAATTCCAATTATCAACTACTCTTACACTGAAAAAGTATTTCCTTACATCCTGCAAAGAAGTTTTCTTACGAAGCTTCAAACTATGACCTCTAGTTCTAAAGCCAGCCATATCAAAATATCGATCCCTATCCACTCTATCATAACCATGAAGGAATTTAAAGACTCTCACCATATCCCCCCTCACTCTTCTAGCTTCGAGTGATGGTAAGTCTAATTCCCTCAGCCTCTCGTCATAACTGAGATTGCGTATTTCTGGCACCAGTTTCGTGGCATGTATTTGAACTTTTTCAAGCTTAGCTATGTGTTTTTTCAAGTGTGGATTCCAAAAGGGGGCTGCATATTCGAGTTTTGGCCTCACATAGGTTACATAAATATTTCTGAACATATCCTTGTCCATGTGCCTGAAGGCTACTCTTACATTTGATAAGAATTCATATGCTACCCTTACTATGCCATTTATATGTATTTCTGGAGACAAATCTGCCAGTATGTTTACTCCTAGATCTCTCTCATTTTCTGTCTCTTGAAGTTGTACTCCAGCCACCGAGTAGTCAAGCTTGGGCCTTCTTGCACTTGTACCCACATCTTATTACCTTACATTTTGAAGTACTGAATTTCATTAGCCACGTTTCTGACCACTCATTCAGATTATTTAGATCCTCCTGAAGTTCTCTACCATTGTTCTCGTTTTTTACTTTCTTCACAATCTTTGCATCATATGCAAACATATTCATGAATGAATTTACACACTCTGGTAGGTCATTTACATATACAAGGAACAAAAGTGGCCCTAAAACTGAACCCTGTGGAACTCCACTACTAACTCTTCTCCATTCGGACACTGAGTGTCTTACTCTAACCCTCTGTTCCCTTCCTTCTAAGTAAGTTTTTATCCATTCCAAAAAATTTCCACCTATTCTAGCCATTGATTGCAGCTTCCTAATAAGTCTCCTATGTGGAACAGTGTCAAACGCTTTCTGGAAGTCTAGGAATATGCAATCTGCCCAGCCCTCTCTTTCCTGTAAGATTCGGCTTACCTCATCATAAAATTCTAATAAGTTTGTTACTGTTGATCTACTTTCTCTGAAGCCATGTTGCCTCACTAACAAAAAGTTGAAGGATTCCAAGAGAAGAGAGATATGTTTCCTTAGTAGTTTCTCCATAACTTTCCAAACTATGCTGGTCAAGGAAACTGGTCTATAGTTCAGAGCCGTATCCCTCCTTCCCTTTTTGAAGATAGGTATCACATTTGCTTGTTTCCAGCATCTTGGAATCTCCCCTGACTCCAGTGACTCCTTAAATATGATACTTAGTGCCACTGATATTGAGTTTGCGCATTTTTTAAGCACATGAGGGGATATGTCATCAGGACCTGTAGCTTTATGAACATCTAAATCCATCAGCGCTTTGCATACCTCTGTGGCTGTAAGGTTGATGTTCTCTAATACCAGCCCTTGAGCTTCTATCTCTGCAATCTGAGGGGGTGGGATATTTTCTACTGTAAATACTGACTGAAACTCCTTGTTCAATTCTTTGCAGATCTCTTCATCCGTCTCAGTGATGCTTCCATCCGTTCTCTTTAGCTTTAAAACCTGTTCTTTTACCTTCAGTTTTCCTCTGATAAAGCTGTGGAAAAGCTTGGGATTTTCTTTAGCCTTCCTGCTGATGTCCCTCTTATAATCTCTCTCTGCCTCTCTCCTTTTACTTAGGTAGTCATTTCTTGCTCTTTTGTAGGTTTGCCAGGCATTTATGTTTTTTCTCCTCCTATACCTTTTCCAGCATTTGTCTCTCCACTCCTTAACTCTTTTACACCCATTATCGAACCATTTCTCTCTGGCATGAAATACGCCTACTTTGGTGACAGGTATGCAGCAATCTACTATCTTTCCATATTTCTCACAAAAGATGTCATACATTTCTTGTGTGTGTGTGTGTGTGTGTGTGTGTGTGTGTGTGTATATATATATATATATATATATATATATATATATATATATATATATATATATATATATATATATATATATATATATATATATATATATATATATATATATATATATATATGTGTGTGTGTGTGTGTGTGTGTGTGTGTGTGTGTGTGTGTGTTATTACCTGATTGTGATTACCTAATTGTGTTTACGGGAAAGAGCCCAAAGCTCGTATCTTTCCGTCTCCTGATCGGTTCCATTTTATACTTAGTGATACTTATCATACCTGTGTGTGATTACCTAATTGTGATTACCTAATTGTGTTTACGGGAAAGAGCCCAAAGCTCGTATCTTCCCGTCTCCTGATCGCTTCCATTTTATACTTAGTCATACTTATCATACCTGTCCTTAAAACTATGGATTGAGATAGCATTAACTACCTCCTCGCTTAGCCAATTCCAATTATCACCTACTCTTACACTGAAAAAGTATTTCCTTACATCCTGCGAAGAAGTTTTCTTACGAAGCTTCAAACTATGACCTCTAGTTCTAGAGTGTGATCACCTAATTGTGATTACCTACTTGTGTTTACGGGAAAGAGCCCAAAGCTCGTATCTTCCCGTCTCCTGATCGGTTCCATTTTATACTTAGTCATACTTATCGTACCTGTCCTTAAAACTATGGATTGAGATAGCATTAGCTACCTCCTCGCTTAGCGAATTCCAATTATCAACTACTCTTGCACTGAAAAAGTATTTCCTTACATCCTGCAAAGAAGTTTTCTTACGAAGCTTCAAACTATGACCTCTAGTTCTAGAGCCAGCCATATCGAAATATCGATCCCTATCCACTCTATCATAACCATGAAGGAATTTAAAGACTGTCACCATATCCCCCCTTACTCTTCTAGCTTCGAGTGATGGCAAGTCTAATTCCCTCAGCCTCTCATCATAACCGAGATTGCGTATTTCTGGCACCAGTTTCGTGGCATGTCTTTGAACTTTTTCAAGCTTATCTATGTGCTTTTTCAAGTGCGGATTCCAAAAGGGGGCTGCATATTCGAGTTTTGGCCTCACATAGGTTACATAAATATTTCTGAACATTTCCTTGTCCATGTGCCTGAAGGCTACCCTTACATTTGATAAGAATGCATATGCTGCCCTTACTACGCCATTTATATGTATTTCTGGAGACAAATCTGCCAGTATGTTTACTCCTAGATCTCTCTCATTTTCTGTCTCTTGAAGTTGTACTCCAGCCACCGAGTAGTCATGCTTGGGCCTTCTTGCACTTGTACCCATTCTCATTACCTTACATTTTGAGGTATTGAATTTCATTAGCCACTTTTCTGACCACTCATGCAGATTATTTAGATCCTCCTGAAGTTCTCTACCATTGTTCTTGTTTTTTACTTTCTTCACAATCTTTGCATCATCTGCAAACATATTCATGAATGAATTTACAGACTCTGGTAGGTCATTTACATATACAAGGAACAAAAGTGGCCCTAAAACTGAAACGTGTGGAACTCCACTACTAACTCTTCTCCATTCGGACACTGAGTGTCTTACTCTAACCCTCTGTTCCCTTCCTTCTAAGTAAGTTTTTATCCATTCCAAAAAATTTCCACCTATTCTAGCCATTGATTGCAGCTTCCTAATAAGTCTCCTATGTGGAACAGTGTCAAACGCTTTCTGGAAGTCTAGGAATATGCAATCTGCCCAGCCCTCTCTTTCCTGTAAGATTCGGCTTACCTCATCATAAAATTCTAATAAGTTTGTTACTGTTGATCTACTTTCTCTGAAGCCATGTTGCCTCACTAACAAAAAGTTGAAGGATTCCAAGAGAAGAGAGATATGTTTCCTTAGTAGTTTCTCCATAACTTTCCAAACTATGCTGGTCAAGGAAACTGGTCTATAGTTCAGAGCCGTATCCCTCCTTCCCTTTTTGAAGATAGGTATCACATTTGCTTGTTTCCAGCATCTTGGAATCTCCCCTGACTCCAGTGACTCCTTAAATATGATACTTAGTGCCACTGATATTGAGTTTGCGCATTTTTTAAGCACATGAGGGGATATGTCATCAGGACCTGTAGCTTTATGAACATCTAAATCCATCAGCGCTTTGCATACCTCTGTGGCTGTAAGGTTGATGTTCTCTAATACCAGCCCTTGAGCTTCTATCTCTGCAATCTGAGGGGGTGGGATATTTTCTACTGTAAATACTGACTGAAACTCCTTGTTCAATTCTTTGCAGATCTCTTCATCCGTCTCAGTGATGCTTCCATCCGTTCTCTTTAGCTTTAAAACCTGTTCTTTTACCTTCAGTTTTCCTCTGATAAAGCTGTGGAAAAGCTTGGGATTTTCTTTAGCCTTCCTGCTGATGTCCCTCTTATAATCTCTCTCTGCCTCTCTCCTTTTACTTAGGTAGTCATTTCTTGCTCTTTTGTAGGTTTGCCAGGCATTTATGTTTTTTCTCCTCCTATACCTTTTCCAGCATTTGTCTCTCCACTCCTTAACTCTTTTACACCCATTATCGAACCATTTCTCTCTGGCATGAAATACGCCTACTTTGGTGACAGGTATGCAGCAATCTACTATCTTTCCATATTTCTCACAAAAGATGTCATACATTTCTTGTGTGTGTGTGTGTGTGTGTGTGTGTGTGTGTGTGTATATATATATATATATATATATATATATATATATATATATATATATATATATATATGTGTGTGTGTGTGTGTGTGTGTGTGTGTGTGTGTGTGTGTGTGTGTGTGTGTGTTATTACCTGATTGTGATTACCTAATTGTGTTTACGGGAAAGAGCCCAAAGCTCGTATCTTTCCGTCTCCTGATCGGTTCCATTTTATACTTAGTGATACTTATCATACCTGTGTGTGATTACCTAATTGTGATTACCTAATTGTGTTTACGGGAAAGAGCCCAAAGCTCGTATCTTCCCGTCTCCTGATCGCTTCCATTTTATACTTAGTCATACTTATCATACCTGTCCTTAAAACTATGGATTGAGATAGCATTAACTACCTCCTCGCTTAGCCAATTCCAATTATCACCTACTCTTACACTGAAAAAGTATTTCCTTACATCCTGCGAAGAAGTTTTCTTACGAAGCTTCAAACTATGACCTCTAGTTCTAGAGTGTGATCACCTAATTGTGATTACCTACTTGTGTTTACGGGAAAGAGCCCAAAGCTCGTATCTTCCCGTCTCCTGATCGGTTCCATTTTATACTTAGTCATACTTATCGTACCTGTCCTTAAAACTATGGATTGAGATAGCATTAGCTACCTCCTCGCTTAGCGAATTCCAATTATCAACTACTCTTGCACTGAAAAAGTATTTCCTTACATCCTGCAAAGAAGTTTTCTTACGAAGCTTCAAACTATGACCTCTAGTTCTAGAGCCAGCCATATCGAAATATCGATCCCTATCCACTCTATCATAACCATGAAGGAATTTAAAGACTGTCACCATATCCCCCCTTACTCTTCTAGCTTCGAGTGATGGCAAGTCTAATTCCCTCAGCCTCTCATCATAACCGAGATTGCGTATTTCTGGCACCAGTTTCGTGGCATGTCTTTGAACTTTTTCAAGCTTATCTATGTGCTTTTTCAAGTGCGGATTCCAAAAGGGGGCTGCATATTCGAGTTTTGGCCTCACATAGGTTACATAAATATTTCTGAACATTTCCTTGTCCATGTGCCTGAAGGCTACCCTTACATTTGATAAGAATGCATATGCTGCCCTTACTACGCCATTTATATGTATTTCTGGAGACAAATCTGCCAGTATGTTTACTCCTAGATCTCTCTCATTTTCTGTCTCTTGAAGTTGTACTCCAGCCACCGAGTAGTCATGCTTGGGCCTTCTTGCACTTGTACCCATTCTCATTACCTTACATTTTGAGGTATTGAATTTCATTAGCCACTTTTCTGACCACTCATGCTGATTATTTAGATCCTCCTGAAGTTCTCTACCATTGTTCTCGTTTTTTACTTTCTTCACAATCTTTGCATCATCTGCAAACATATTCATGAATGAATTTACAGACTCTGGTAGGTCATTTACATATACAAGGAACAAAAGTGGCCCTAAAACTGAAACGTGTGGAACTCCACTACTAACTCTTCTCCATTCAGACACTGTGTGTGTGTGTGTGTGTATGTGTGTGTGTGTGTGTGTGTGTGTGTGTGTGTGTGTGTGTGTGTGTGTGTGTGTGTGTGTGTGTGTGTGTGTGTGTGTGTGTGTGATTACCTAATTGTGATTACCTAATTGTTTGATAGCTGGGGGAAATGACGTGCAGGATCGTAGAAGTGAAGAGCTGATTAGGTTGTATAGACAAGCCCTGGATAAGATCAGGAAAAGGGGTGCAGTTCCTGTGATGTGTGGTATTCTCCCTAGGCTTAGCCAAAGTTCAGAGTGGTGGTCTCGAGCTATAGGAGTAAATGCTAGGATGAAAGTCTTCTGTCAGGAGAATAATATAGGTTTTATAGACGGGTGGGATCACTTCACTAGTCGTAAGCATATGTATGCAAGGGATGGAGTGCATCTTTCTAATTCAGGTGTCTCGGTATTGGCTGGTATGATAGACAGAGAGGTAGGGGGGTTTTGTTAGACACAAATAATGAAATGAATAATACTTCTGCAGAGAAATTAGTCAGTAAAGGTTCAGTAAATAGTGGGTCAAATAACTGGGAGTCTAAGGCTAATAACCATTTGTTACATAGAACAAATATTAACAAAAAGAATAGCCACAAGAAGGGTAAAGCTAGAGAAAGTTTAAAAGTATATTATACAAATAGCCGTAGTTTAGGTAACAAGATAGAAGAACTGAGAGCCATAGTATGTAGTGAGAGACCGGATATAATATGCATTAGTGAAAGTTGGATTAATTTAGAAAGCAAACACCTTAAAGCTGAGTACATAATTACAGGATATAAACTTTATAATGCTGATCGTAGTGCAGATAGAAGAGGGGGAGGGGTAATTATGTATATTAAAGATAGCCTCAGAAGCTGCATTAAGTCTGGAATTAAGACAAATCTAAATTCAGAAACCTTATGGGTTGAAATTAAAAATAATATAGAAAGTCTAGTTGTAGAAGTAGTCTACAGACCACCTGATCTAGACAATATAAAGTCGCAAGTTATATACGATGAAATTTCTAAAGTGAGCAGGTCAAATAGAGTTTGCATTGTAGGCGATTTTAATTTTAGACATATTAACTGGGAAACCATAACAGGTGATAGTAGCTCTAAGGAGTTTTTGGAAGTAGTAGAAGACAATTTCCTTTCTCAGCATGTACTTGAAGCAACACGGGGGATGAATACACTAGATTTAGTTCGTAGTAATAGAGAGAATATGGTTACAAATTTAGAAGTTGGTGAAAAATTGGGCAACAGTGACCATGATTCCATTAGATTTAACATAATTTTCAAGGAAACTATAAAGGAAAATAAGAATATTGTTCCAAACTTTAGAGCAGGAGATTTTGAGGGCTTAAAAACTAAATTATCTAATGAGGTATGGGAAGGGATTTCTGGGGTACAGATGTGGGTAGTTAATCCAGCAGGTCAGGTCGCAGGTAGCGGATTACCCCGAAATTTGAGTACCACATGCCAAGGATTATCACAAGATAAGATCAATACATTAAATTCTCTCACAGGGAACAACAGCAGTCCGTCAGTTAATATAAATTTGGATGAGGAATATAACAATTTTGTCATGACTCTTAAGAATAGTCAGAGACTATATTCCCATGAAACATTGCAGATCAAGAAAAAATGACCCTAAATGGATGAACAATAGAATAAAGAATCTTATAGGTATTAAAAGAGGAATATACGGGAAACTAAAAAGAGGTGAAGAGCATGTGAGGCAGCAATATATACAGTTAAACAGGGAAGTTAAAAAGATAGTTAGAGAGTCGAAAAGAAAATACGAAGTTAGAATAGCAGGAGAAGCTAAAGAAAATCCTAAAGGGTTTTATCAACATTATCAAACAAAATTTAAGGAAAAAGTCGGACCAATTGAAGTAGCCAATGGCCATATCACAGATGACGATAAAGTGATGTGTACATGTTTAAATGATTATTTCTTATCTGTATTTACCAATGAAAACTTGGAAAATATTCCGGAAGTAGAATCCATTTACAGAGACAGTCCCGATAAAATACTTAGTTCAATAAATATTACGAGAGAGGAGGTAATAAAAGAAATAGATAAATTAAAGGCTCATAAATCTCCGGGACCTGATGGAATATATGCTAGAATATTAAAGGAATGCAAGGAAGAGCTTAGTTGTCCACTAACTGCATTATTTAATAATTCAATAAAATTAGGATCGGTACCCATGGAGTGGAAATTGGCAGATTTGGTGCCAATATTTAAAAAAGGAGAACGAGTTAAAAAGAATAATTATAGGCCGGTAAGTTTAACGTCAACAGTGGGTAAGATTCTAGAATCCATAATTGCAAATAAAATAAGGGCACATCTAGAATTACACAGACTGATAAAACTTTCACAACACGGGTTTCTTAAGGGTTTTTCGTGCCTTACAAACTTACTGTCTTTTTATTCAGAAGTTTACGAGGCAGTAGATTGTGGCAAAGAATATGATACAATATATCTAGATTTTAGCAAAGCTTTTGATAGAGTTCCTCACAAAAGATTAGTTAAAAAGCTGGAAGCTCATGGTATAGGAGGAGCTGTTCTCAGATGGATCAAACAATGGTTAAAAGACAGAAAACAGAGGGTTTGCATAAATGGAGAGAAATCAGAGTGGGGCTCGGTTACTAGCGGGGTACCACAAGGCTCGGTACTGGGTCCCCTATTATTCATCGTATATCTAAATGATCTGGATTCGGATATCAGTAGTAACCTAAGTAAATTCGCAGACGACACTAAAATAGGTAGAACTATAAATGGAAAAGAAGACATTCATGCTTTACAGGAAGATCTAAATAGATTATCTGAATGGTCGGACAAATGGCAAATGGAATTTAATGTTGAAAAATGTAAAGTAGTTAAAATGGGTACTATAAAAGACAATACTAGTTATAAGCTAAATAACCATGAAATCATGAGTTCTCAGTGTGAAAGGGATTTGGGAGTTCTTGTGAGTAGTAGTCTTAAGCCAAGAGAGCAATGCACAGCAGTCAGAAATAAAGCAAACAGAATTTTAGGATTTATCTCAAGAAGCGTTAGCAATAGGACGGAAAAAGTTATTTTGCAGCTCTATCTTGCATTAGTTAGGCCCCATTTAGATTATGCTGTGCAATTCTGGTCACCCTATTATAGAATGGAAATTGAATCCTTGGAGAGAGTGCAGCGAAGAATGACCAAGATGATACACAATATCAGAAATCTACCATATGAGGACAGATTAAAAAAACTTAATCTACATTCTCTAGAGAGGCGAAGAGTTAGGGGGGATATGATTGAAGTGCATAAATGGTTTAAAGGTATTAACAAGGGAGATATTAATAAAGTTTTAAAAATTCATGATCAAACCAGAACTCGTAATAATGGATTTAAGCTTGATAAATTTAGGTTCAGAAGGGAAATTGGTAAAAATTGGTTTGGTAATAGAGTAGCTGATGCATGGAACAAGCTTCCTAGTAGGATAGTAAATGCCAATACCTTAGACACCTTCAAATGTAGATTAGATAGACATATGACAGAGGTAGGGTGGGTATGAATAGGTTAGTGCTTATTAGAAAAATCATAAAAAGAAAAATAGAATAAATAAGTAGAGTAGAATAGAATAGATAAGACATGCTGAAAATACAATTCAAAAATGGAGCTGCCTCGTGTGTGCCAGTAGGCATGTTGCAGTGTCCTCTATTCTTATGTTCTTATGTTATATTATTAATGTTATTCCTATTACCTTAATATATTTGTTATTCATAGCTATATTGAATCTTACCCACTGTTGACGTTAAACTTACCGGCCTATAATTATTCTTTTTAACTCGTTCTCCTTTTTTAAATATTGGTACCACATCTGCCAATTTCCACTCCATGGGTACCGATCCTAATTTTATTAAATTATTAAATAATGCAGTTAGTGGACAACTAAGCTCTTCCTTGCATTCCTTTAATATTCTAGCATATATTCCATCAGGTCCCGGAGATTTATGAGCCTTTAATTTATCTATTTCTTTTATTACCTCCTCTCTCGTAATATTTATTGAACTAAGTATTTTATCGGGACTGTCTCTGTAAATGGATTCTACTTCCGGAATATTTTCCAAGTTTTCATTGGTAAATACAGATAAGAAATAATAATTTAAACATGTACACATCACTTTATCGTCATCTGTGATATGGCCATTGGCTACTTCAATTGGTCCGACTTTTTCCTTAAATTTTGTTTGATAATGTTGATAAAACCCTTTAGGATTTTCTTTAGCTTCTCCTGCTATTCTAACTTCGTATTTTCTTTTCGACTCTCTAACTATCTTTTTAACTTCCCTGTTTAACTGTATATATTGCTGCCTCACATGCTCTTCACCTCTTTTTAGTTTCCTGTATATTCCTCTTTTAATACCTATAAGATTCTTTATTCTATTGTTCATCCATTTAGGGTCATTTTTTCTTGATCTGCAATGTTTCATGGGAATATAGTCTCTCTGACTATTCTTAAGAGTCATGACAAAATTGTTATATTCCTCATCCAAATTTATATTAACTGACGGACTGCTGTTCTTTCCTGTGAGAGAATTTAATTTATTGATCTTATCTTGTGATAATCCTTGGCATGTGGTACTCAAATTTCGGGGTAATCCGCTACCTGCGACCTGACCTGCTGGATTAACTACCCACATCTGTACCCCAGAAATCCCTTCCCATACCTCATTAGATAATTTAGTTTTTAAGCCCTCAAAATCTCCTGCTCTAAAGTTTGGAACAATATTCTTATTTTCCTTTATAGTTTCCTTGAAAATTATGTTAAATCTAATGGAATCATGGTCACTGTTGCCCAATTTTTCACCAACTTCTAAATTTGTAACCATATTCTCTCTATTACTAAGAACTAAATCTAGTGTATTCATCCCCCGTGTTGCTTCAAGTACATGCTGAGAAAGGAAATTGTCTTCTACTACTTCCAAAAACTCCTTAGAGCTACTATCACCTGTTATGGTTTCTCAGTTAATATGTCTAAAATTAAAATCGTCTACAATGCAAACTCTATTTGACCTGGTCACTTTAGAAATTTCATCGTATATAACTTGCGACTTTATATTGTCTAGATCAGGTGGTCTGTAGACTACTCCTACAACTAGA
>JAXCGZ010000295.1:27500-37500 GCA_037179515.1 Halocaridina rubra
TGGAATGGCAATGTGGTGGAACCCAATGATGTGCAACCTGAAGATGTCAATTTCAAATTGCATTTCGAAAATTTGTTTAATCCTCCGACAGTTAATCCTAATCAAATCATTGATGTGTCAGACTCACCTAATATTCCCATATTGGATGATCCCTTTACTGCTCAAGAGTTAGACATGGCAGTGCAAAGTATAAAAAAAGATAAGAGTTATATTGGAATGTGTCCTGGTTTATTTACGATGCTACCACAGACATGGTTATCCTTTTTCCTTACAATTTTTAATTTCCTTTTCTTAAATGTCCTTTATCCATTTGCTTGGTGCCACAATAAACTGATCACTCTATTTAAATCTGGGGATAGAAGAGATTGCGGAAACTATCGGGGCATAAGTATAATGAACACCTTGGCAAAAATCTATGATATGCTTTTGATGAGACGGTTAAGTTTATGGTTTAATATAGATAAGTGTCAGGCCGGAGCTCAGAAGGGTAGAGGGTGTATAGAGCAGATTTTGGCTTTAAGGTTATTGATGGATTATGCTGCTTGCAAGAAGCAAAAATTGTATATAGTTTTTGTGGATTTTAGTAAGGCGTACGACAGGGTACCAAAATATGATTTAATCGAGTGTCTCAAGTCGGTGGGATGTGGAAGGGTTATGTTGTCAGCTATCCAAAATATTTATTCATGTACAAAAAGTGTGTTAAAATCTGCTATAATAACAACATCTATAGGTATACGCCAAGGAGCTCCTACGAGCTGCATTTTGTTTGTCATTTATATGGATAAAATGGTGAGAATGATTAAAGAAAAAGTGAGAATTGATGGTTTTTTGGGAAATTTACATACTCTTTTAATGATGGATGACACGGTGATTGTAAGTACATCTCGTGAAAAGTGCATATCAAAACTTGAGGCTCTATTAGATTATTGTAATGCTTATGGTATGGTGATTAATGAAAAGAAGACAAAGTATTTTGTTGTTAATGGAAAAGACAGAGATAAAGTATCAATAGTGATAAACAACATAAAAATAGATTATTGTAAAAAGTATCTGTACTTAGGTGCATGGTTTACTGATGATGCAAATATGCACTCAGTACTTAAACAGCATGAAATCGATGGTACGGCAACAGTCAATAAGTTTAGTATATTCTGCATAAATAACATGAGTATGCCCTATGCATATAAGGTTAAAGTTTTTAAAGCTGCTTTGAGTTCTTCACTTTTGTATGGCTCTGAGAGTTGGTTCACAAGTAATTTAGCTTGCATGGAAAAACTTTATAACAGGGCAGTAAAGTGTTTATTGGGAGTGAGAAACAACACTCCAATATCCTTATGTTTAATAGAAAGTGGTTTGGAAACTTTAGTACATGAAGTTAATGAAAGAAGAAGGGGATTTTTAACCAAAAAAATGCAACAGGTTAACAATGAAGAACCTTTCTATGTGGTATTTGACATCTGCAGACGGGAAAATACACCTGGTTATCAATTCTTAAATTCATATATTGCAAATAATGTGGAAGCTTCTGCTCTAAGTGGAATAAAATCTGTAATACTGAATAAACCCGAAGGTGCCACAAAATATCTTACATATAGACAAATTTTAAATAGTCAGTTGACAGTACATAAAGTGTATAGTAGCAAAGAGTTTGTACCAGATTATTTGCGAATGGCATTCACAAGGTTAAGAGTAATGTCTCATGAGTTGCGTGTAGAGACTGGAAGGTGGAGCAGAACACCAAGAGAAATGAGAGTATGTGCTTGTGATCAAATGGCAGTTCAGAGTGAAGAACATGTGCTAATTGAGTGTCCTTTCTCCCAACCAGTGAGACAAAAATATAATATGTTAAACTATCTGAGTGTCCAATCACTTTTGAATGAAGAGCTTCATATTACCGAGTTGTGTCAATATATTTATGAAGTACTAAAGTTGTACAGATAAGGAAGAGATTCAACCTTGTAATGAGGAAAGCATTGATTTTTTTTTGTATGTATAGGTTAATTTGTAATATTTGGATGTATTCTATTCTTCTAACTGTATTTCAGAATTAGGCATTAAGGTAAATATGATTATTTACTTTTGTTGGTAAGTTTGTGATAATATGTGTATTGTTCTTTAGGCTAAGATTTTTTTGATGGACAAAATATTGTTTCTATTACCTATGCTATTTTGTGCAAAAAGAAAAAAATTAATATATTTTTGTAATACTTTTGTAATATTTTGTCAATAAACTATATATATGTCAGTATATTTATGAATTACTAAAGTTGTACAGATAAGGAAGAGATTCAACCTTGTAATGAGGAAAGCATTGATTTTTTGTATGTATAGGTTAATTTGCAATATATGGATGTATTCTATTCTTCTAACTGTATTTCAGAATTAGGCATTAAGATAAATATGATTATTTACTTTTGTTGGTAAGTTTGTGAGAATATTTGTATTGTTCTTTAGGCTAAGATTTTTTTGATGGACAAAATATTGTTTCTATTACTTATGCTATTTTGTGCAAAAAGAAAAAATTTAATATATTTTTGTAATACTTTTGTAATATTTTGTCAATAAACTATATATATCATCTGCAAAGAGCATACACCATGGTGACTTATCTCTAATACCCTGGGTTACTACATACAAGACCAGATCTAATAGATATGGACTCAAAGCAGAACCTTGATGCAGACCAACATTTACTGAGAGACTTTTCGTCAAGCCCACACTGCTCTTAACATTTGCCTCTGCCCTCTCATACATATCTTGGATTATTCTTGCATATGGTTTTAATTAGTAACAATTGTTAGTGTACAGTACATCTTTTAAGTTCCAAAAAATTATTTTTTTCAATGAAGCAATTGTTTTTAAGGGGGAAAGGAGATTTTTTTAAGAAAAATGGGTGGAAAAGCTCTCTCTCTCTCTCTCTCTCTCTCTCTCTCTCTCTCTCTCTCTCTCTCTCTCTCTCTCTCTCTCTCTCTCTCTCTCTCTCTCTCTCTCTCTCTCTCTCTCTCTCTCTCTCTCTCTCTCTCTCTCTCTCTATATATATATATATATATATATATATATATATATATATATATATATATATATATATATATATATATACATATATATTTATCTATCTATCTATCTATCTATCTATCTATCTATCTATCTATCTATCTATCTATCTATCTATCTATCTATCTGAAATATAAATAAAATGCTTTATCTCGCTGTTTATTTACAAACACCACAGTGTGTGTATCTAACGTCTTCGGATACACACAACAACTTGTATGTAAAGTGACGATGGCGGTGGTAGTAACATGTATATGATGTCTCTCGTGTACGAGAATTTGACAGATATTAATCATTGTTGAAGATGCATTCACACACCGTATTCGTTGTTTGTGTCTTCGCAGCACTTTTTTGCCCTATGCTTTTTGGGGCCACCAGAACCGGAGAACTCAAGACACATTTTGCACCCTTGGAAATCAACAGGATATCCTCAAGGACCGTCTTCAAACGCTGGATAAAAATCTACTTCCAAGAATAAAAGCAGACTTCGCCAGTGCTCCTGCACGAAGAGACCGTGGAAATTTCTGGGAAGTGACTTTCCAGTGCACTTTAGCCCTGGCAACGGTCTTAGGCTACTACTTCATGCGAAATAGTGACACAATGGCAGTAGCCAAGAGAAAAGATCAGCGAGTACAAACGAAAAATAATAAAAGACTCATGAACTTAAAGAAGGCCCTCCGGAAGACCAGAGGAGATAACAGATCTCTACAAGGAAAACTGGAGAAAAATCAAATGCTTATGATTCAGAGCGAGAGAATGCGCATGCAAGCTCTACAGGAGTTGACAGATGAAGCGAATGGTCTTCATGAAAGAAACACCTTCCTAGAGAATGCCGCAAAACAACTACAGACTAAAGTCGACTCTAAGGACATGGAACTGAAAAGAGTCAAAGACGAGAACGAAAAGCGAAGCTCAGACCAGATAAGTCATTACGACAAAGAGATCCGGAGATTGGAGAAAATCAATCGGGATTTGAAGAGTGAGACGGAGTCTAAGTGCATTGCTCTCGCTGGAAAGGAAAAGGAATTACAGATAGCGAAGAGCGAAGCAGCTGCCAAAAATAAAGAACTGGAAAAAGTCAAAGATGAGAAGGAGAAGCAACTCGCTGAGCGGAAAATGTATTATGAAAAAGAAATACAGGAAATGAAGAAAAACAGCAGTGATTTGCAGAAGGAGATTGAATCAAAGAACAATGACCTCAAAACCGTTCATGTAGAGTACCAGAAGCAGTTACTGGAGCAAGAACACACACACAGCCAGTCGCTGACTAAGGAACTCACTGAACTGCAGAGGGAAATTGAACAAAAAGATGAGGAAATATTCAAAATAAAGCAAGATTATGGCATGAAATATAGTCTCATGTTTATTAAATACGAAAAAGAACTGAAAATAACTGCTGAGAAAAGGCAGGAGGAATTTAACAAAGAATGGAGTGCCAGGCGAGTCAAAGAAGAGGAAGAGAAGGAGAGAATGAGTGAAATGATCAGTGCTTTGAAGAAGGAGGTTGAGGCTAAGGATAATGAACTCGAAAAGTTAAAGGTTGAGAGCCAGAAGGAGTCAGAGGAAAAATTTCAGAGGCATAGCCGATCCATGACAAAGGCACTCCATACACTGCAGGAAAGACCCAAAGATGAAGTAAGAAATGAATAGAAATAGAGAGCAAAAACAGCGGGAAATAAGCAAAGAGTCGAAAATAGACCCAGAGAAAACAGAAAAAAAGAACAGCATTTTTGCAAATACGAGTCAGGCAGTGGAGGTGTTTAAGCCACAGCACCAAAAGCCCCTTCAGCGCAGAAAGGTTGGAAAGATGGAAATCGTTAGATCCAACAACGCTACCACCGGCGAGACTGACACAGGGAAGCCTGCCACTGATATTTATGGCGACAGCTTAACTAAATATCTCGCTGATGGCTTGAAAGAAAAGGGGATTCAAAATTTCCAGGTCTCGTGTGGTAGAGGACTGCGTGTGACTGACATAGCAAAGTTTGCAAGAAACGCCGAATTAAATGAGGAAGGTGATGGAATAGTCATTCTTGAAGGCGGGGGAAATGATCTTGTGCAACTGGGAGGGGAACTTACCTGGAAAAACATACAAGAAACTATTGGAGAAATACTAAAAAAGAACCATAAACATACTAAGATAGCTGTCGTTGGAATAAGTCAAAGACCAGGAGAGCCAATTGCATTCGAAAAAGAAAGGCAATTGACCAACAAGTTGATACAGTCTGGCATTGAAGAGCTGAAAAAGCAAGGCCTTGATGTTGACTACATAAATATTGATAAAACCATCACTAGGGCCGATATTGGAAGAGATGGCATCCACTACACTCACTATGGCTACAAAAGATTTAGTCAACTCATTGCAGTTTACATCTATGATGTAGAACGTTCAAGGAAAAGGAAGCTTCGCTTTTCAAAGCAATCATAAGAGAATAATCCATTGAATGATATTGGGCACCGTATTATGATTATAACAGATGCAACTCTAGCAGGGTGAGAAACCGAAATGGAAATGCGAGCAATGCCGACTTATAAAATGAACCTGTGATGTACGTGTGCTAAATTAAAATATAAAAAGTAAAAAAAAAAATATATATAATAAATAATATAAAATAATATAAAAACTTAAAAATAAAAAAAAATAAAAAATACACAAAATTATATAAAATAATTATTAATAGCATTTTCATTTCGAATAGTCAAAGGTCAAGAAATTACATGAATAGGAAATAATATAATATTCTTTAAAATTAGATAAAACATTATATTTCCAGTTTTCATACCTATGATTTTTTAGTCGTAGTTATAATTTGGAAAAAGTTAGAGCCATCTGAAGTTCGGAATACTCGTACAACCGATGCCAGGCCTTTGCAAAGGGAGTGGAGGATTTCGCAGCATGTGACAGCATGCTACGAAACTCTCTACTTTCAGGATTTCATATCATGTGGCAGCATGCGATGAAATCCTACACTGCCAAGGGTCCGGCTCAAAACGAGTCGGAAATCTCGACCATTCAATGGCATTAACTATTAATATAGTCTTCAATATCCTGGAGACTGTATTAAATGTGGTGCTGATGATGAAGAAAGCAATGCGATAAATGTTCACATAATGAGATAAGTCTGTGATATAATGAATGATCAGTGTTCAGGAATGAGGCAGTGAAGACTTTTCAATCGGGTTCAATTTTATATATAAGCAATAATTTATATCCCCCCCCCGGCTAACCCTTATCATTATGTTTATCTTTACTATTATATTAATTTCTATTATTTCTATAGAGTTTAAGAAATTTATTATTATTGCTATGTGTGTATTATTATTTTCATGAAAATTAATGAATTTATTATTATGTTAAACTGTGATATGATAAAAATAAAATTAATTTTAATAAACAAATGAATAAGAATGAAATAGGAAAATTATAATAAACCATTGAATAATAATATTAATTAAATAAAAATAATATACATATGAATAATAAAAGTGAAATTATGAAAAGGCATAATAAAAATATAATATAATAAACTTAGGAATAATTTGAATAAATCTAAAAATAATAAATATATGAATAAGGAAAAAGGAGATGAATAATAATTTAATTAATAATAATAAACATATGAATAACAAAAATAAAAAAGAATATTAATAAATAAATGAATAATAAGGAAATAGGAAAATTATAATAGACATATGAATAATATCAAACCCCCTAATTGTTTTCTCAACAAAATTGTTGAGGCATATTTGACCACTTAAAAATACACGAAAAAGCGTTTCCTGAATGATTGCCCTGTTTAGCCCTTTAAGGCAGCTCAGCAGAATTGTAGAGAGTGGCCTAGTGTAAAGAATTGTCAATAGATGGCGTTTAGGTGGAGCCTGCTGGCTAGTACAGTGGAAACGCGCTGGCTTCGCATTCACGAGGTCGAGAGATCGGTTCCCGTCCAAGACCGAGAGTTTAGGCTGTTTCCTGGCAGGTACTGCTGTGGTTGGGCACCACAGTGGGGGTTAGGGCTTGCCCCGGCTGACGAATACCCATTGCATTGCAATGGAAATAATGGTTTATTATTATTATTATTATCATTGAAAATATATCCTCACTCTTATTTGGCGTCTGCAGATTTTCACCTCACTTAGACATGTTATAAGTTACTTATTTTTCCTTTGTTTTTATCTTTTTCTGTGCATTTAATTGTTGAAGATATATATGAATAGGAAGTGTGTATGACATATGGTGTTTATAATATAATGCTATGCGTTTGAATGTTGGCCAACAATATTGTTGAGCCGCCCATTTACGGTAAAAAAAAAATATGGATAGTGGATTAGCTCAACAAAATTGTTGAGTCATGTTAGTAATATCTGTTACTATGACGATGATTTGGCTGATCCAGATCTCAATCCTACAAAAGTTGGTACTAATGAATTTGAGAGTGATGAATCTTATGACATAGATGAGGATGACCAAAATATGCCTGACCATAATGAAGCAAGTGCTTCTAATCAGTAGCCTGGGAAACCATGTAAAAAAAAAAAAGAAATAGAATGTGTAAAGGAAATATTGTTTGTAGTGCAGCCTAGTCCTGAGCTTCCCAATGAGCCTCTTACGTGAGAGCGATAGTGGAGGAAGGGGGATATTGATCATCTCTATCCACCAGAAACTGATTATCCCAAGCCAGATGATCTTCAGACACCTTATCAATACTTTTCTCAGTTGTTTACACCTGAAATGGTTAACCATATAGCAAAACAAAAGTTTTGTTAGTGAT
The DNA here is from genome assembly GCA_037179515.1 of Halocaridina rubra. Taxonomy (NCBI): domain Eukaryota; kingdom Metazoa; phylum Arthropoda; class Malacostraca; order Decapoda; family Atyidae; genus Halocaridina; species Halocaridina rubra. Next base: position 35,324 of record JAXCGZ010000295.1, read on the forward strand.
GACAAGATCTATCAAAGCAGGTCAGGTCGCAGGTAGCGGATTACCCCGAAATTTGGGTACCACATGCCAAGGATTATCACAAGATAAGATCAATACATTAAATTCTCTCACAGGAAAGAACAGCAGCCCGTCAGTTAATATAAATTTGGATGAGGAATATAACAATTTTGTCATGACTCTTAAGAATAGTCAGAGAGACTATATTCCCATGAAACATTGCAGATCAAGAAAAAATGACCCTAAATGGATGAACAATAGAATAAAGAATCTTATAGGTATTAAAAGAGGAATATACAGGAAACTAAAAAGAGGTAAAGAGCAGGTGAGGCAGCAATATATACAGTTAAACAGGGAAGTTAAAAAGATAGTTAGAGAGTCGAAAAGAAAATACGAAGTTCGAATAGCAGGAGAAGCTAAAGAAAATCCTAAAGGGTTTTATCAACATTATCAAACAAAATTTAAGGAAAAAGTCGGACCAATTGAAGTAGCCAATGGCCATATCACAGATGACGATAAAGTGATGTGTACATGTTTAAATGATTATTTCTTATCTGTATTTACAAATGAAAACTTGGAAAATATTCCGGAAGTAGAATCCATTTACAGAGACAGTCCCGATAATATACTTAGTTCAATAAATATTACGAGAGAGGAGGTAATAAAAGAAATAGATAAATTAAAGGCTCATAAATCTCCGGGACCTGATGGAATATATGCTAGAATATTAAAGGAATGCAAGGAAGAGCTTAGTTGTCCTCTAACTGCATTATTTAATAATTCAATAAAATTAGGATCGGTACCCATGGAGTGGAAATTGGCAGATGTGGTACCAATATTTAAAAAAGGAGAACGTGTTAAAAAGAATAATTATAGGCCGGTAAGTTTAACGTCAACAGTGGGTAAGATTCTAGAATCCATAATTGCAAATAAAATAAGGGCACATCTAGAATTACACAGACTGATAAAACTTTCACAACACGGGTTTCTTAAGGGTTTTTCGTGCCTTACAAACTTACTGTCTTTTTATTCAGAAGTTTACGAGGCAGTAGATTGTGGCAAAGAATATGATACAATATATCTAGATTTTAGCAAAGCTTTTGATAGAGTTCCTCACAAAAGATTAGTTAAAAAGCTGGAAGCTCATGGTATAGGAGGAGCTGTGCTCAGATGGATCAAACAATGGTTAAAAGACAGAAAACAGAGGGTTTGCATAAATGGAGAGAAATCAGAGTGGGGCTCGGTTACAAGCGGGGTACCACAAGGCTCGGTACTGGGTCCTCTATTATTCATCGTATATCTAAATGATCTGGATTCGGATATCAGTAGTAACCTAAGTAAATTCGCAGACGACACTAAAATAGGTAGAACTATAAATGGAAAAGAAGACATTCATGCTTTACAGGAAGATCTAAATAGATTATCTGAATGGTCGGACAAATGGCAAATGGAATTTAATGTTGAAAAATGTAAAGTAGTTAAAATGGGTACTATAAAAGACAATACTAGTTATAAGCTAAATAACCATGAAATCATGAGTTCTCAGTGTGAAAGGGATTTGGGAGTTCTTGTGAGTAGTAGTCTTAAGCCAAGAGAGCAATGCACAGCAGTCAGAAATAAAGCAAACAGAATTTTAGGATTTATCTCAAGAAGCGTCAGCAATAGGACGTAAAAAGTTATTTTGCAGCTCTATCTTGCATTAGTTAGGCCCCATTTAGAGAGAGTGCAACGAAGAATGACCAAGATGATACACAATATCAGAAATCTACCATATGAGGACAGATTAAAAAAAACTTAATCTACATTCTCTAGAGAGGCGAAGAGTTAGGGGGGATATGATTGAAGTGTATAAATGGTTTAAAGGGATTAACAAGGGAGATATTAATAAAGTTTTAAAAATTCATGATCAAACCAGAACTCGTAATAATGGATTTATGCTTGATAAATTTAGGTTCAGAAGGGAAATTGGTAAAAATTGGTTTGGTAATAGAGTAGCTGATGCATGGAACAAGCTTCCTAGTAGGATAGTAAATGCCAATACCTTAGACACCTTCAAATGTAGATTAGATAGACATATGACAGAGGTAGGGTGGGTATGAATAGGTTAGTGCTTATTAGAAAAATCATAAAAAGAAAAACAGAATAAATAAGTAGAGTAGAATAGAATAGGTTAGACATGC
>JAXCGZ010000295.1:47500-57500 GCA_037179515.1 Halocaridina rubra
AAGGCTAGAGAAAGTTTAAAAGTATATTATACAAATAGCCGTAGTTTAGGTAACAAGATAGAAGAACTGAGAGCCATAGTATGTAGTGAGAGACCGGATATAATATGCATTAGTGAAAGTTGGATTAATTTAGAAAGCAAACACCGATAAAATACTTAGTTCAATAAATATTACGAGAGAGGAGGTAATAAAAGAAATAGATAAATTAAAGGCTCATAAATCTCCGGGACCTGATGGAATATATGCTAGAATATTAAAGGAATGCAAGGAAGAGCTTAGTTGTCCACTAACTGCATTATTTAATAATTCAGTAAAATTAGGATCGGTACTCATGGAGTGGAAATTGGCAGATGTGGTACCAATATTTAAAAAAGGAGAACGAATTAAAAAGAATAATTATAGGCCGGTAAGTTTAACGTCAACAGTGGGTAAGATTCTAGATTCCATAATTGCAAATAAAATAAGGGCACATCTAGAATTACACAGACTGATAAAACTTTCACAACACGGGTTTCTTAAGGGTTTTTCGTGCCTTACAAACTTACTGTCTTTTTATTCAGAAGTTTACGAGGCAGTAGATTGTGGCAAAGAGTATGATACAATATATCTAGATTTTAGCAAAGCTTTTGATAGAGTTCCTCACAAAAGATTAGTTAAAAAGCTGGAAGCTCATGGTATAGGAGGAGCTGTTCTCAGATGGATCAAACAATGGTTAAAAGACAGAAAACAGAGGGTTTGCATAAATGGAGAGAAATCAGAGTGGGGCTCGGTTACTAGCGGGGTACCACAAGGCTCGGTACTGGGTCCCCTATTATTCATCGTATATCTAAATGATCTGGATTCGGATATCAGTAGTAACCTAAGTAAATTCGCAGACGACACTAAAATAGGTAGAACTATAAATGGAGAAGAAGACATTCATGCTTTACAGGAAGATCTAAATAGATTATCTGAATGGTCGGACAAATGGCAAATGGAATTTAATGTTGAAAAATGTAAACTAGTTAAAATGGGTACTATAAAAGACAATACTAGTTATAAGCTAAATAACCATGAAATCATGAGTTCTCAGTGTGAAAGGGATTTGGGAGTTCTTGTGAGTAGTAGTCTTAAGCCAAGAGAGCAATGCACAGCAGTCAGAAATAAAGCAAACAGAATTTTAGGATTTATCTCAAGAAGCGTTAGCAATAGGAAGGAAAAAGTTATTTTGCAGCTCTATCTTGCATTAGTTAGGCCCCATTTAGATTATGCTGTGCAATTCTGGTCACCCTATTATAGAATGGAAATTGAATCCTTGGAGAGGGTGCAGCGAAGAATGACCAAGATGATACACAATATCAGAAATCTACCATATGAGGACAGATTAAAAAAACTTAATCTACATTCTCTAGAGAGGCGAAGAGTTAGGGGGGATATGATTGAAGTGTATAAATGGTTTAAAGGGATTAACAAGGGAGATATTAATAAAGTTTTAAAAATTCATGATCAAACCAGAACTCGTAATAATGGATTTAAGCTTGATAAATTTAGGTTCAGAAGGGAAATTGGTAAAAATTGGTTTGGTAATAGAGTAGCTGATGCATGGAACAAGCTTCCTAGTAGGATAGTAAATGCCAATACCTTAGACACCTTCAAATGTAGATTAGATAGACATATGACAAAGGTAGGGTGGGTATGAATAGGTTAGTGCTTGTTAGAAAAACCATAAAAAGAAAAAATTGAATAAATAAGTAGAGTAGAATAGAATAGGTTAGACATGCTGAAAATACAATTCAAAAATGGAGCTGCCTCGTGTGTGCCAGTAGGCATGTTGCAGTGTCCTCTATTCTTATGTTCTTATGTTCTTATGATATAAATTTTATTATGCTGATCGTAGTGCAGATAAAAGAGGGGGAGGGGTAATTATGTATATTAAAGATAGCCTCAGAAGCTGCATTAAGTCTGGAATTAAGACAAATCTAAATTCAGAAACCTTATGGGTTGATATTAAAAATAATATAGAAAGTCTAGTTGTAGGTGTAGTCTACAGACCACCTGATCTAGACGATATGGAGTCGCAGGTTATATACAATGAAATTTCTAAAGTGACCAGGTCAAATAGAGTTTGCATTGTAGGCGATTTTAATTTTAGACATATTAACTGGGAAACCATAACAGGTGATAGTATCTCTAAGGAGTTTTTGGAAGTAGTAGAAGACAATTTTCTTTCTCAGCATGTACTGGAAGCAACACGGGGGGTGAATACAATAGATTTAGTTCTTAGTAATAGAGAGAATATGGTTACAAATTTAGAAGTTGGTGAAAAATTGGGCAACAGTGACCATGATTCCATTAGATTTAACATAATTTTCAAGGAAACTATAAAGGAAAATAAGAATATTGTTCCAAACTTTAGAGCAGGAGATTTTGAGGGCTTAAAAACTAAATTATCTAATGAGGTATGGGAAGGGATTTCTGGGGTACAGATGTGGGTAGTTAATCCAGCAGGTCAGGTCGCAGGTAGCGGATTACCCCGAAATTTGGGTACCACATGCCAAGGATTATCACAAGATAAGATCAATACATTAAATTCTCTCACAGGAAAGAACAGCAGTCCGTCAGTTAATATAAATTTGGATGAGGAATATAACAATTTTGTCATGACTCTTAAGAATAGTCAGAGAGACTATATTCCCATGAAACATTGCAGATCAAGAAAAAATGACCCTAAATGGATGAACAATAGAATAAAGAATCTTATAGGTGGTATTAAAAGAGGAATATACAGGAAACTAAAAAGAGGTGAAGAGCAGGTGAGGCAGCAATATATACAGTTAAACAGGGAAGTTAAAAGATAGTTAGAGAGTCGAAAAGAAAATACGAAGTTAGAATAGCAGGAGAAGCTAAAGAAAATCCTAAAGGGTTTTATCAACATTATCAAACAAAATTTAAGGAAAAAGTCGGACCAGTTGAAGTAGCCAATGGCCATATCACAGATGACGATAAAGTGATGTGTACATGTTTAAATGATTATTTCTTATCTGTATTTACAAATGAAAACTTGGAAAATATTCCGGAAGAAGAATTCATTTACAGAGACAGTCCCGATAATATACTTAGTTCAATAAATATTACGAGAGAGGAGGTAATAAAAGAAATAGATAAATTAAAGGCTCATAAATCTCCGGGACCTGATGGAATATATGCTAGAATATTAAAGGAATGCAAGGAAGAGCTTAGTTGTCCTCTAACTGCATTATTTAATAATTCAATAAAATTAGGATCGGTACCCATGGAGTGGAAATTGGCAGATGTGGTACCAATATTTAAAAAAGGAGAACGTGTTAAAAAGAATAATTATAGGCCGGTAAGTTTAACGTCAACAGTGGGTAAGATTCTAGAATCCATAATTGCAAATAAAATAAGGGCACATCTAGAATTACACAGACTGATAAAACTTTCACAACACGGGTTTCTTAAGGGTTTTTCGTGCCTTACAAACTTACTGTCTTTTTATTCAGAAGTTTACGAGGCAGTAGATTGTGGCAAAGAATATGATACAATATATCTAGATTTTAGCAAATCTTTTGATAGAGTTCCTCACAAAAGATTAGTTAAAAAGCTGGAAGCTCATGGTATAGGAGGAGCTGTGCTCAGATGGATCAAACAATGGTTAAAAGACAGAAAACAGAGGGTTTGCATAAATGGAGAGAAATCAGAGTGGGGCTCGGTTACCAGCGGGGTACCACAAGGCTCGGTACTGGGTCCCCTATTATTCATCGTATATCTTAATGATATGGATTCGGATATCAGTTGTAACCTAAGTAAATTCGCAGACGACACTAAAATAGGTAGAACTATAAATGGAGAAGAAGACATTCATGCTTTACAGGAAGATCTAAATAGATTATCTGAATGGTCGGACAAATGGCAAATGGAATTTAATGTTGAAAAATGTATAGTTAAAATGGGTACTATAAAAGACAATACTAGTTATAAGCTAAATAACCATGAAATCATGAGTTCTCAGTGTGAAAGGGATTTGGGAGTTCTTGTGAGTAGTAGTCTTAAGCCAAGAGAGCAATGCACAGCAGTCAGAAATAAAGCAAACAGAATTTTAGGATTTATCTCAAGAAGCGTCAGCAATAGGACGGAAAAAGTTATTTTGCAGCTCTATCTTGCATTAGTTAGGCCCCATTTAGATTATGCTGTGCAATTCTGGTCACCCTATTATAGAATGGAAATTGAATCCTTGGAGAGAGTGCAGCGAAGAATGACCAAGATGATACACAATATCAGAAATCTACCATATGAGGACAGATTAAAAAAACTTTATCTACATTCTCTAGAGAGGCGAAGAGTTAGGGGGGATATGATTGAAGTGTATAAATGGTTTAAAGGGATTAACAAGGGAGATATTAATAAAGTTTTAAAAATTCATGATCAAACCAGAACTCGTAATAATGGATTTAAGCTTGATAAATTTAGGTTCAGAAGGGAAATTGGTAAAAATTGGTTTGGTAATAGAGTAGCTGATGCATGGAACAAGCTTCCTAGTAGGATAGTAAATGCCAATACCTTAGACACCTTCAAATGTAGATTAGATAGACATATGACAGAGGTAGGGTGGGTATGAATAGGTTAGTGCTTATTAGAAAAATCATAAAAAGAAAAATAGAATAAATAAGTAGAGTAGAATAGAATAGGTTAGACATACTTGGGAAGGGATTTCTGGGGTACAGATGTGGGTAGTTAATCCAGCAGGTCAGGTCGCAGGTAGCGGATTACCCCGAAATTTGGGTACCACATGCCAAGGATTATCACAAGATAAGATCAATACATTAAATTCTCTCACAGGAAAGAACAGCAGCCCGCCAGTTAATATAAATTTGGATGAGGAATATAACAATTTTGTCATGACTCTTAAGAATAGTCAGAGAGACTATATTCCCATGAAACATTGCAGATCAAGAAAAAATGACCCTAAATGGATGAACAATAGAATAAAGAATCTTATAGGTATTAAAAGAGGAATATACAGGAAACTAAAAAGAGGTAAAGAGCAGGTGAGGCAGCAATATATACAGTTAAACAGGGAAGCTAAAAAGATAGTTAGAGAGTCGAAAAGAAAATACGAAGTTCGAATAGCAGGAGAAGCTAAAGAAAATCCTAAAGGGTTTTATCAACATTATCAAACAAAATTTAAGGAAAAAGTCGGACCAATTGAAGTAGCCAATGGCCATATCACAGATGACGATAAAGTGATGTGTACCTGTTTAAATGATTATTTCTTATCTGTATTTACAAATGAAAACTTGGAAAATATTCCGGAAGTAGAATCCATTTACAGAGACAGTCCCGATAATATACTTAGTTCAATAAATATTACGAGAGAGGAGGTAATAAAAGAAATAGATAAATTAAAGGCTCATAAAGCTCCGGGACCTGATGGAATATATGCTAGAATATTAAAGGAATGCAAGGAAGAGCTTAGTTGTCCTCTAACTGCATTATTTAATAATTCAATAAAATTAGGATCGGTACCCATGGAGTGGAAATTGGCAGATGTGGTACCAATATTTAAAAAAGGAGAACGTGTTAAAAAGAATAATTATAGGCCGGTAAGTTTAACGTCAACAGTGGGTAAGATTCTAGAATCCATAATTGCAAATAAAATAAGGGCACATCTAGAATTACACAGACTGATAAAACTTTCACAACACGGGTTTCTTAAGGGTTTTTCGTGCCTTACAAACTTACTGTCTTTTTATTCAGAAGTTTACGAGGCAGTAGATTGTGGCAAAGAATATGATACAATATATCTAGATTTTAGCAAAGCTTTTGATAGAGTTCCTCACAAAAGATTAGTTAAAAAGCTGGAAGCTCATGGTATAGGAGGAGCTGTGCTCAGATGGATCAAACAATGGTTAAAAGACAGAAAACAGAGGGTTTGCATAAATGGAGAGAAATCAGAGTGGGGCTCGGTTACTAGCGGGGTACCACAAGGCTCGGTACTGGGTCCTCTATTATTCATCGTATATCTAAATGATCTGGATTCGGATATCAGTAGTAACCTAAGTAAATTCGCAGACGACACTAAAATAGGTAGAACTATAAATGGAAAAGAAGACATTCATGCTTTACAGGAAGATCTAAATAGATTATCTGAATGGTCGGACAAATGGCAAATGGAATTTAATGTTGAAAAATGTAAAGTAGTTAAAATGGGTACTATAAAAGACAATACTAGTTATAAGCTAAATAACCATGAAATCATGAGTTCTCAGTGTGAAAGGGATTTGGGAGTTCTTGTGAGTAGTAGTCTTAAGCCAAGAGAGCAATGCACAGCAGTCAGAAATAAAGCAAACAGAATTTTAGGATTTATCTCAAGAAGCGTCAGCAATAGGACGGAAAAAGTTATTTTGCAGCTCTATCTTGCATTAGTTAGGCCCCATTTAGATTATGCTGTGCAATTCTGGTCACCCTATTATAGAATGGAAATTGAATCCTTGGAGAGAGTGCAACGAAGAATGACCAAGATGATACACAATATCAGAAATCTGCCATATGAGGGCAGATTAAAAAAACTTAATCTACATTCTCTAGAGAGGCGAAGAGTTAGGGGGGATATGATTGAAGTGTATAAATGGTTTAAAGGGATTAACAAGGGAGATATTAATAAAGTTTTAAAAATTCATGATCAAACCAGAACTCGTAATAATGGATTTAAGCTTGATAAATTTAGGTTCAGAAGGGAAATTGGTAAAAATTGGTTTGGTAATAGAGTAGCTGATGCATGGAACAAGCTTCCTAGTATGATAGTAAATGCCAATACCTTAGACACCTTCAAATGTAGATTAGATAGACATATGACAGAGGTAGGGTGGGTATGAATAGGTTAGTGCTTATTAGAAAAATCATAAAAAGAAAAACAGAATAAATAAGTAGAGTAGAATAGAATAGGTTAGACATGCTGAAAATACAATTCAAAAATGGAGCTGCCTCGTGTGTGCCAATAGGCATGTTGCAGTGTCCTCTATTCTTATGTTCTTAAAATACAATTAAAAAATGGAGCTGCCTCTTGTGTGCCAGTAGGCATGTTGCAGTGTCCTCTATTCTTATGTTGTTATGTTCTTATATATATATATATATATATATATATATATATATATATATATATATATATATATATATATATATATATATATATATATATATATATATATATATATATATATATATATATATATATATATATATATATATATATATATATTTATTATGTATATATATATATATATATATATATATATATATATATATATATATATATATATATATATATATATATATATATATATATATATATATATATATATATATATATATATATATATATATATATATATATATATATATATATATATATGTATATATAGTGAATATCTTTTGTTTAAATGATAATTCTTATGCTTCCATATTATTACCTCATTGTGAGAAGTATATGTTCTCATAATTTTAAATACAATTTTGCCGTAGAAGACCGTAAGCTTATAACTAACCGCAAAAAAAAGTTTGTTGTCATATGAAATTGTTAAAAGTTTATATGTACTCACGGCGGAGAAGAAACATTCATATATCTCTCATGTGTCCCTCTACCTAATTTAAACTATTTATAAATTTATGATATTTAGATATTTGCTACCTGCTGTAAAGTAATCCTCTTAGAAAATGTTTATTTTACTTAATCTCTTGGATTGGAGATTAACCTGATTATAATTCCCTATAATTATCTGTTAATCCTATAAGTTTCTTTCCCTGCCATCTATATAAACTCTTGTTTATCCAATTCTAATGTAGTCGCAAGATTGTTGTCTTCTGGTGCGGACGAGTACAAATTTCAGGAAAATCTTTAAAATCAAAATGGACTACAGTTTCTACACAGGTTCCTCTTTTACCTCGATCTGCCGAGCAGTTCACGAGGACCGTGGGATCTGCAAGATCAAATTAGAGATGCGTCGACGTCACTTACTTCTAAAATACAACCTAGCTTTGAAAATATCCGATATAAAAATGAATGACATTTTGGAAATGAAGAAAATCCTGCAAAGAGCCCTAAATACTCAACGTCGAGATGCTGTGTCATTTTTGAAAGTGAAGTTATCTTATGAATGCAGTGTTGTGGATAAGATTTGTCAGTATATGACCATTCTTGTCATGGATCTCAGGTATATAGATCTGAGAATCAGAGGCAGGGCTGTTGGTTATCACTTGTTGTGGATTTTGGCGGAAAATGTCGAGAATTATATGGAATACAGCAACCTTCGAAATGATCTGGTGTCTTTATAACTTGAGGATGAATCTCAGTGCGAATTGGATCATGAAGATACCTAAGCAAGTTCTTTTGGGCAATAAGATTTTTACGACGGTGTCCGTACAGCACGACAAAACAAGGCCCAATGTCATTGTGACAATGTCATTTACTCCCTGACAAGAATGAACCACAGCTCATCGCGAATGTGTTTCCCGGCAATGTCAAAAACCACTCCACGTCGTTGAGGCGCGTCACTCCGTTTGACAAAAACGACTCAACCTCGTCGTCGCGTACCTAAGCCATTATAAGAATGAACTTATTACGACTACATACCCATGCCCTGACTTCATAATGGAAACGACTCCGTCTCGGATATCAGCATAGCTCCAGAATACCGAGAGCACAAACTTTCCATTTCAATACAATGGGTATTCGTCAGCCAGGGCAAGCCCCAACCCCCCACTGTGGTGTCCAACCACAGCAGTTCCTGCCAGTAAACAGCTTAAACTCTCGGTCTTGGCTAGAGCAATATGGACCTGCACCCTCCGAATTATTCTTGTCATAGTAACTGTTATTTTGGTGTATACTTGGATAACACAGTCCAGAAACTACTGATTGCTGTTCAATGAATTAACAGTCCTTCGGTAACAAGAGATTGTTTATATTTATCATGCTAAATAATATATTAGAGATAGTCTTGACAATGCAGTTTCTTTTTTGAAACTGCAGCGAGTTGTTGTAAGAATAATATATATATATATATATATATATATATATATATATATATATATATATATATATATATATATATATATATTGAATAAACAATCAAATGAATTAATAACAAGTACAATTTTTCTTTACATAGCTGCAATTTAATGCACATAAATTCCACGAATTCTAAGCAAATTTGGATCTTGGTTGTACTTAATAGGGTGACTATGTAACTCCATCTGAAGTTGATATACATTTTCAGCGACCCATCGTGCCTGAATTGATAAGAGAGGCCTCTGCCTCCCATGCTCACTGCTGGCTAGTACAGTGGTAACGCGCTGGCTTCGCATTCACGAGGTCGAAAGATCGGTCCCCGTCCAAGACCGAGAGTTTAAGCTGTTTACTGGCAGGAACTGCTGTGGTTGGACATCACAGTGGGGGGTTGGGGCTTGCCCTGGCTGACGAATACCCATTGTATTGAAATGGAAATAAAGGTTAAATTTAAAAAAAAATTTAAATTTAAAATTTATCTCTTAAGGGGGGTTTACACGGTCAAACGGTTCGTCGAAAGCGGTTCGACAGACAAGTGTTTGAAGTGATGTTCGAAGTGTGAACGTGTTCGACAACCAAATACTCCGTTCACACGTTCGAACATCACTTCAAAGATTTGTCTGTCGAACCGCGTTCGACGAACCGTTTGACCGTGTAAATCCACCTTTACTCTACAATTTCTGTCTCTGTCGTGGAATTGGGTGGGTTCCTTCAAAGCGAGGAGCTGAGCTGCCTTCGTCTCTCACAGTTCATTTTCTCTCTCGTGCTAGGGTGGAGGGCAGGAAAGCCCCCTCTGGAAACCCCTGTGTGTCGTAAAAGTGGACTGAATGGGGCATAGTGAAGGAACTTGGAATTCTTTTCTTAGTACAGTATTTTCCTTCAGCAAAGAGTCACAGTATTGCACTGATAAATTATTATTATTATTATTATTATTATTATTAT
>JAXCGZ010000295.1:67500-89235 GCA_037179515.1 Halocaridina rubra
ATACATACATGCATGCACACACACATACACACCCACCCACCCACCCACCCACACACAAACACACACACACACACACACACACACACACACACACACACACACACAATATATATATATATATATATATATATATATATATATATATATATATATATATATATATATATATATATATGAATAAAGGACTGCCAAAGTTGCCCCCAACTATCATGCTTGGGTCATCCATAGGGTTATTGGGCAAGAATCCTTTTTCATGAGGCCCGACAGTCGCATCTGGCTTACCCCCATTGCTTCATCTTAGGCAATTTTTTTTTTTTATACAAGAAGGGAGGTGACGCATCTGCGTTCGAGCCCACAAAGGGGTGCTATTTCTGCCTTAATTCCCCAGCCATACACTATCCATGTCCACCCAAATAATGAGAACTAATAGTGAAACATAAAAAGAGGAATTTTATTTATTTGATGAAACATATGTTTGAGAGGCACAGTAATGAAACACGAGACGCAAACAGTTGGTTTCATAATTTGCTAAAAACCTCACCTGCAAAGCCATTGTTATCTTAATCAGGCAACGGACAATCTGCTGCTCAGGAAACAGCGCAATATTTTGATGCTGAATTTTGGTGAATAAATCTCCTCCTTCACAGTACGTCATCAGTAGATCGCTGTAATAAAGAAATGTGGGTTTAGCACATTTTGGCACAGACGTTTGAGGGCAAAACCCATTTTGGCGACAACTAATATGGTGACGCACGTTCTGGCGCCAAGAAGATTTTTTTTATTTTAAAAACCTAACTTAACTATCTTTACAAAAAGGTTGGCGCCAAATTGGCAACACTGAAACAGTGCCCTAATGTCCATTCCAAATCAGTATGAATGATCTGTCAACAAGATTTATACATTTTGAAAAGCAAACCAAACTTAGCCTAACCTAACTTAACTATTGTGACAAAACAAACATAGCCAAAATGTTAGTGCCCAAATGTCACATTCTAAAGATATATGACATACTTATTAAATATTAAAAAAAAGACCTCATAATATTGCACAATACTTTTAGAGTTTTTGTGTTTTGGGAGGAAAATAATCAATAATTTTAATTTATTCACTACAACAATCATGTACATTGTACATACTTAGCACCTCTTATATTGCTTTAGTGATTCATATATATTAATATACATTCACCTTGTATTTTTTTTTTCAAAAGAGGACAACATTTTTCTACGGCATTATGTACTAAAAGTAGTCATAAATTGATAGATTAAATCCAGATATTAATTCGCACTCTCAATTGTAAAGTTAACAGGAGGAAAATAAACGAAACTATTGTAAATATCCGAGGAGGAATAACCTTGAAAAGGAGAAGGATTACTGAGTTATTACTAATTAAATGTAGTACAATTTGTTTATATATGATGAAAGGAATTAAAGGATAGCACAATGTGCACTAAGAAAAAGTAGAAGCTTAAGGACATGGGAGAAATAAGATAATAATAAGCAAAAAGAAACAGACAAGCTCAAAGAATAGTCAAAGTAATAAAGAACTAGAAATATGGCAGGATGAATCCCTTAAATGATAATTTCCTTTGCTAATTAGATTAGAGTGACTCACTAATTAGCCATGTATTAGTCTGTGGTTTTGAAGGGTCTGAGAGACACCTGGAAAATGGAATGGGTCACCAAATATGTGATCAAAGTACTTCGGAGTAGTTTTAATGGCACAGATGCCAATGAAATGAAATGAAAACAAAAGTGAGAGTAAAATTGCACCTATCGATGGCAAAATCGAAATCTATTAAAACAATTTACTACAGAACACTATTATTACAAAATGTAAGTAGAAGACCACTGGAGGACCGCAGTAGAGTAGTGCTTATAATACTTGACTGGAGGTGACAAACCTGCAATTTATAACAGGTTGTTACGAAGAGCATCCAGCTTTATTATCCCAGCTTCATTTTGTCTGGGTCCACCCCCATGATGAGGATAAACTGAAAATAAACCGAGACTGATAATTGATAGACCACTTATAAAGTAGAACAACATGACTGAGACATAATTGTGGGAGAAAACCAATGTAGAAAGAAAAATAACTATATGCACCTGGATCAGAAGAGCTTATGGACAAAAAGCGACATCCCCTTTTATACAGGGGAGTCTCCGACATACGACGCCCACCAAGATTGGGAATATTCGCTAACTTTCTGGCCATAAGGAAAATACAGCTGGGTAAATCAGAAAAATGCAATACTGTACAAAAAAAAAAAACCTGCGAGAGTCTCCAAAAGGTGTGGAACATAAAAGATATCAGATAAGTAAAGTATTATTGCCAATAATCCCTATGTTACATGTTACAATATTCTGATATAAGTAAAGGATTATCACCAATCTTGCTTACCTTGTATGATACAATATGAGGATGTTTTAAGCCAGCCAATATGTGCACATCCTGTCTGGCAGACTCCTCTTGCTCTGACGTTAAATGAGACAAATTAACCTATAAAGTTCAAGCTAGAAGTAACCCTTGAGTTCATTATGAGGAAGAGATTTTATACAAGCGTATAGGAGTGGACAATTGTTGGGGTACATTAGAGAGCCTCTCAATTTATGGGTACTGACGAAGCAAATACTATGAAGACTGCAGTAACGTAGTGGAATTATCGACTCGGAAGGTGACAAGCCCATGACTGAGCCCACTGCAGAGCGTTGGGAAGGGCATCCAGCTTTACTTTCATAGCTCCCATCAATTTGTGTCTATCCCCATTGAAATAAGGGTTATTGGTGACATAAAAAGAAGAGAATACTTTACTGACATAAAATTATTGAAAAATAAGGAATGTAAAAGACATGCAAATACTACATACTGGATATGGGAGGGCTGAAAGATAACTAATTGATAATAATAGTAATTTTATCTAAGATTTGTTAATGTTGTGCTAGGCAGGGAATTTTATACCTTTCCAGGTTAATGACAATAAATTTTTATTATTTGTTAGCTAGAAGACAGTCAGTACTGGAAGGTATATTTATTTTTCAGCCTGAAACTTGAAAAGAAAATGGAATGAGACAATTGGACGTTGCCATTTAGCCACCTATGTTTTGATACGTCTGTTTTGGTGCCATCCATTTTGCAAAGATAGTTGGGATAGATTTTCAAAATATAAAAATGTCCTTAGCACCGGGGCATCCATTGCCAAATTGGGCTTTGCGCCCAAACAGCCAGTGCTAAAATGGTTTTAGCTCCCAAATTGCTGGTGCAAAAATGGATATAGCACCCAAACAACCAATTCCAAAATGGTTGCGCCAAAATGGGATTAGTGCCCAGACAACCAGTGTCAATACCCCTGTGCCAAAATGTACAAACCCCGCAAGTAGAAGTACTGAGATAATAAAACTGGAAATTTACCGATTTCAATACCAGATTTCTGTCATCACTTTGTCTTCTGGCTAACCACACACTACCATAACTTCCCTTTCCTATCTGCCTTAGGATATCGATTCCTTCCATTGATCTATCTGAAAATAGGCCAAAATGTTCTCTCTTGATCAGCCCCATTTAAAATAGCTATCAGGAGTCAGACATGACTGTTGTTGTTCCGGTTTTATGTCACGGACTCCCTTTTCTACCAAGGGCTAGGACGGTTGCCTCCTTGCTAAGAAATTGTTTTTGGCAGATGTAGTCGTCACCCTGAGTGCATGCCCTAAGAAGTACAAAAATAATTGGATCTTGTAAAGACGATTCGCCCACAGAAACCTCACATGAAGTTAAATAACCTAAGTACATTTTTTGATTAGGTAAAGGTGACTTGCCTGGTAAGTAAGAATTTCCCTCAAGCACCCAGGGGTTACTCTTGTTTACAAGATCCAAAATTTTACATGAAATGACATCATCTTAAAATCAAAACATTACTCAGTCATTCAGGTTGTATATATCACATACTATAAACTATTAAATTATTTTCAATTACTATCACCTACAAGGTGTGTGTTTATACATTCAAGAGGGCTAAGAATCGTTTTATGCACCCCTTTCATAGCCTACCCATAAAATAAGTGCTGCCACCACCTAACGAAATATGCCGCACTGCTGTATAAACACCTAAATTCCCCCTACTGATGATGTAAGGCTTCAAATGTGAGTTAGGTTAGGTTAGTTGAATTAGCTAGATTAGATTATTATCAGCCCTAACAACAAAAATAGTGATATTCGAAAAAAAAAACAATTACCAGATTAATTCAAAACACATCAACACCTATCAGTA
The DNA here is from genome assembly GCA_037179515.1 of Halocaridina rubra. Classification (NCBI taxonomy): domain Eukaryota; kingdom Metazoa; phylum Arthropoda; class Malacostraca; order Decapoda; family Atyidae; genus Halocaridina; species Halocaridina rubra. The sequence continues at coordinate 71,766 of JAXCGZ010000295.1, forward strand.
AAAGCTTGTTTGATTTAAGGGGTGAATAAAACGAATGTTAACCCTCGAGTGTATAAAATAATAATTATTATTTTTTCAAATTTCCATTGAAAAAACCTAAGGAGTGTTTAAAATTGGGCAAGTTAGTAAACCTGATAAATATGGATCTATCTCTCTCTCTCTCTCTCTCTCTCTCTCTCTCTCTCTCTCTCTCTCTCTCTCTCTCTCTCTCTCTCTCTCTCTCTCTCTCTCTCTCTCTCAATAAGACGACTTTATGATATATACTACGCCTCTCTCTCTTAATAAGACAAATTACGGTACATACTCTCCCTCTCTCTCTCTTTCTTAATAAGGTGAATCACGGTACTTACCACGCCTTTATCATGAAATTAACGATATTAGTAATGAACTTGAATATGTATACAACATTACAGGCACTGTTCTCACCTATAAGTTATGGCACTAGTGGCACTGCTCCCATTCGAATTCCGGAGGTTTTGATTATCACTAACACAGAGTGCCGGGGAAGAGCAAGAATCTCCCTCCTTCTTAAATGTCACACGAATATTATATTAACTATGTCAGCTGACACTGAATTTAACAATGTAAGTGAGTAACAGCCAATTATTAACGATAAATAATGACGCAAAAGTTTTGTTTATGTTTAATTTATTACGAAAATGTTCTAAATAAAATATTCGCATTTGTAATTAAAATTCTGTGTTCAAATGTTCTATTGATATTCTAATATTACCCTGTAGCTCATTGTCCCTTTAAATACTTGTCATAAATATATTTCATTTGAGGGTTTATTCCCAGGTCTTTGTTTAGATTTCTTGTATATAGATGCAGAATATATTTAATTAACAAATTATTACCAGTTTATTTTGTCATACATTGTCAAACAGCCTCAAAATTACCATAGTCAGCAGCAAACTTGACAGGCCTTTGTAACGCTACTCAATAAAGAAAAGAAAAAAGTCAATGTAAGTGGGGTCGCGAATGTACTTTATTTTCTTTTTCATTATTTTAGATAGGAAAATGAAAGACTTTACATAAGCAAAATGATTTTTTGTTGTTACTAATATTATTATGTCTTTATATCGAATTTAAATTCACCTTTCTGTACCCCCCCAGCCTGTCCTTAGATCAGGCATCGCGTGTGATAACAACGAGTGATTGACATTAAAATTTATATTGTGGATATTGACATGTTTTTTTTTTTCATTTCGAATGTTCATTGGTTTATATTCAAGGCTCGGGCATAAATTAAGACACTATTTTTTTTTTTTTTTTTTTTGGATTCTGAAGGTTAATCTATCCCAAAAGAATGGTCTTGTTTAGTTCATAACCAGTTTACTCATTAATAGCTTGTTTGCTATTTCCCCCCCCCCACACCAGGGTAAAAAGCGCCCTCAGATGCTCACTCAGATTATTATTATTATTATTATTATTATTATTATTATCATTATTACCTCTACTACTACTACTACTACTACTACTACTACTACTACTACTACTACTACTACTAATAATAATAATAATAATAATAATAATAATTATTGTTATTATTATTATTATTATTATTATTATTATTATTATTATTATTAGTTAGGAAATTGGACTGTTTTTGAAAAAAAAAATTACTGCCCTTTAGTATTACAAAAAGTTAAAAGAAAAAAAATTACTGATTTAATATGTAATGAGGCGAGATTTTGACTACGAGTTGACCGATTTGTTTATCTAAACTAAGACATCCTAGATGTTAAAGATTCTGTTTTTTTTTTAATTATAATTTGCTTTATTTTTCCAACTTCTGTTATTGATAATGTTAAGAATTTAATATTATTGATGGTATGATAATTAATTTGAGCTTGCTTGTATTTAAGTTGGTACGGACTTTCCATGAAAAAAAAAAATCACTCAGATGAAAATAACAAAAGGATGCAATTTAAAGTGGTTTGTTTATTATAGATTTCTATATTATTTTTCTTTGCTACCCATGAATATAATTTGACGGACGGAGTGTGATTTGCTAATGCTAGCTACACCACTCCCCACTAAGCCACTGCCGTGTTACCAAGGTCATGCTTATGACAAATGGGTTCACGGCGGCACCTCAGTGTGTTCCCACAACAACATGGTCATTCTTGAATCTTTTCTGGTTTACGGAGTTCGTGGGTTTCTCTGAAACTGCAAGGCAGGTTCTTATATTAAATTCGAAAAATGTATGAGTATTTATTCTTTCTCGTTAGCGAATTCATCTTGAAATTCTTGCATTTCATTCATATTTGCTTTAAACTTTTCCTCGTAGGCAGCTTTATGTCGATACATTTGTCCTTTTATCTCATCTATCGCTTTTCCACAGTTTTCCAAAATTTCATCGCAATCCATTGGATGTTCTTTCATCCCCTTCTCTCTTGCAGTGAGTTCATTTTGAAACTGCTCCACCATTTTCTCGCACTCCATTGGATATTTTGAGTCTTGCAATTTCATGTATTGATTCATATAACAGCACGGTACAACGTTCCAGTTTTCTTTCCTCATTTATAACTTCATCTTCTAAATGCAAAACGTTGGTGAGTAAATTTTCTATCTCTGTTTTCTCTTTAGCTAATTCGTCTTGCAATTCTTGCACTTCATCAGACTTTGCTTTTAACTTGGTCTCGTAATATGTTGTGTAGGCTTCCGTTGTATCACTTAATTCCTTCATAACTATAACCTGCTCCACATAATAATTTTGTATCTCATTTTCTCGTGCAGTCAGTTCATTTTGCAACTCATCCACTGCTCTATCGTAGTCCATTTGGCGTTTTTCCATTCCATTCTCTTTTGCAGCGAGTTCCTTTTGCAACTTCTCGCAGTCCAGTCGATATTTTGAGGGTCCGTCAGGTTCATCTAGTGTTTCATAGTAGTAGTACAACGGTAGGGTGGATAAGTCTTCTTTGTCTGATTTCTCATGAGCTAATTCGTCACGCAATTCTTTCACATCATCAGATTTGGCTTCTGAGTTGCTCTCGTACAAGCTTGTGCAGGATTCCGTGGTAGCCTTTAATTTCTTCACAACCATATCTTGGGCCACTTGACATGCAGTCACTTCATTTTCCAAAATCTCAACTTTTTCCTCTTCGTCCAATTGATATTTTATGAGTCTTTCGGTTTCACGTATTGGTTCAAGCAACTGCTGGGTACATAAGTCGAAGTTTCTCACATTATTTGCAAGTAGACATTTTAACTGCAACAAGGTGGTGAGTAAGTCTTCTTTTTCTAATTTATTCTTAGCTAATTTGTTACGCAATTCTTTCACTTCATCAGATTTTGCTTTTAACTTTGTGCAGACTTTTGGTACACCATTTAATTCCTCCTTAATTCTATACTGGCCCGTTAGACATTTTTTCATCTTTTTTTCTAGTACAGTCCGTTCATTTTCCAAAGTCTCAACCTTTTCCTTACAGTCCTTCTCATATTTTAAGAGTTTTTTGGTAGCATCATGTCGTACTTTACACAACTTCTTGGTACATAATTCCAAGTTTCTCTCCTTATTTGCAAGTTCACCTTTTACCTTAGCTAATTCGTCTTGCAATTCTTTTATTTCATCAAATTTTGTTTCTAGCTCACGCTCGAAAAAATTTGTGTAGGCTTCCGTTGTGTCATTTACTTCCCTCATAACTATAACCTGCTCCGCCAGATAACTTTTTATCTCATTTTCTCGTGCTGTCAGTTTATTTTGCAACTCATCGACAGCTCTATTGTAGTCCATTTGACGTTCTTCCATTTCCTTCTTTAGTGCAATCACTTCGTTATGAAGGGTTTCATTGACCATCTTCTGTTGGTTTGCTTCAGTTGTCAATTCATTTATATTTTCATCTTGTACTTGTCTTTCAAGTTGCAATTCCTTGTTTTTCGCCAGCAGATTCTCGAAGCTTCTGGCGAGTGTTTGAACCATGCCCTTGAGAGTCTCAATTTCTTCATGGTTCATTTCATGACTCTGGCTCCCTTCTTCCAGATCTGAATCGTTCGTTCGTTGGGAGTCCTCAGAAGGAAGATATTTTTTTTGGCATTTCGGTAGGAGAATGTCCAGTATTCTAGAAGCGCAGGTCTTCATCTCTTGATGTATCTGATGTAATGTGAAGAATAGAAAACTTGATGTTGATCGAGCCATTCTGGTTAACATTTTGGTACTGCAAAGTAAGACACCTGGGAATATCATATCCAGGTTGACGATCACAATAGATCAGATCGATTAATTTTCGTGCTTTTCCCTCCAATTCCCTTATATCCTTAATCCCCTCCCCTTTTTTCCCCTCCTATCCTATCCCATCCTATATTAAAAAAAAAAAAAAAAAAAAAAAAAAAAGTTGGCGATATAACCGGAGAGTTGGGACTCGTACCGAAGACACATAATTACTGTACCATGGAAAATCCGACACCAGTTTTTCGTCTCCAGATTGTGGCGTGAAGAATTGAAGACACTGACAATAATATATATATATATATATATATATATATATATATATATATATATATATATATATATATATATATATATATATATATATATATATATATATATATATATATATATATATATATATATGCCAATAAAATCATAACAAGTAACTTTGCTCATATATATATATATATATATATATATATATATATATATATATATATATATATATATATATATATATATATATATATATATATATATATATATATATATATATATATATATATATATATATATATATATATATATATATATATATATACTCTAGTTTCAGTTTATATAGTCCATCCCCCAAATGAGGACCGACAGTGCCATGTAAAAGAAAAACACATTTTATTTAGTGCAAAGTTTCTTTTTTACGATTTATTTAGCAAATTTATATTCTTCACTGTCAGCTTCCACAACTGTTTCCGACAAAATTTGAAAACGAAAAATTATATTTTTACCTTTGGTTTTCGATGCGTTCGGGAATGAGTGTGACCTTGAAAACCATCGGAAAACATATACTAATCTATCTAAACCTAACCTAATCTAACTTCACCTAGAAAATAGTACTTTAGGACTTTTTCCTATTTTTTTTTCTTTTTTATGTTTTTGAATGAATGGACCTTGGAAATTGCTGGAATTTTTCTTTTAATTTGACTTGGTCAAGTTAGGTTAGAATATAGTTTCCAACGATTGTCAAGGTCATATTCATTCAGAAAACGAAAAACAAAAATATTTTTTTTCACCTCTCAACTGAGACGAGCGCAATTGTTATAAAAAAGATAAAAATAATGTAATATTTTTTATGGGTGCGCTTTAAATGAATGCGACCTTGAAAATCGCCGGGAAATTCGCTAACTTTAACTTAACCTAACCAAATAGAGAGTAGCTTACATATTTTCCGGTGCTACTTTGGCTAGTATCTATGTGTCATGAATCTACTCTGGTATGCGATCTACACTCTATATTGTGATCTCTAACCTAACCTAACCTCTATTTAGCATTTTTAGCCGATGTTCGTGCTGTTTATCGCTAGATTATCACGCCAAAAGTAGCACCCTTTTTTTTTTTCCTATGGTGTTTAATGTATTTGAATGAATGTGACCTTGAGTACTCGTAAAGTACTATTCTTATGTTTGAAGAAGTTAGGTTAGCATATATTTTCAAACGGTTTTCAATGTAAAATTTAGTATAAATGTCTTAAAAATAATTAGGAAAAATATGAAAAAAATTGAGATTGGAGCAGCTGTAAAAATTTACCTCTATTTTACTATTAAAGTACACGCCGCCGTGGCCGAATGGTAGGGCCCCCGACTTTGAATCGTCAGGTCATAGGTGCGCGGTCCGCCACGATCTAAGGTTAGGAAGGGCATTCATATAGGGTAACGGTCGCACTTGCCATTACCAAGAATGCACTGTCCTATAAGTAAAAACGACACAACAAGTCCGTTCATGGTGGAACAGACTTTGAACTGGAATGTACCACTAGTCATGGTGTCAAGTCATCCTTAGTACATGCTTCTCACTCTCTTTTTCCCACTGTGCTACTTGAAATTCTATATTTATATACTTTATATGGTAAAGGAAGCTATATAGGACAATGAGTGTCACATTTTAAGGACTATACCAACAACAATATTAATAGATTCCATGACACGTGGCAGGGCTTTTTGCCCATGGTGCTGCAACACCAGAGAGAGAGAGAGAGTATCAGGTGGGATTGGGGGACAAGGGTGACAATCCGATAATTGGTGGTCAAATTGGCATCGTCGCGCACAGGCAAATCCCATTTGTGCCACACTCTGAACGGACTTCTTGCGATGCAAGCAATATTCTGAGGATTTTTGGGATGTATATTGCCTTATCTAGAATACTTATAAAGCTATTAAGTAACATAATTTACAATATTTACACATCTCTTGCAAAACAAAAGATATTAAAAAGCAACATAGGAATAAAATGTACTAGAAAATATAACAAATTAAATCAAATCAATGATACAAAACGTATTATTCATAATTAAATCATATCACTATATATGCTAATCAAATTCTTAGTATTAACAATCATATAAGTAGCAAAATAAAGCAAATTATAAATTAAATAAAGATGATTTAACAACTACAAGGTCTTTAAATTCAAGTAAACTCGTGAACAATATCTATAAACTCGTAATCAAAAGCTAGCGTCACTACAAGCTAACCTAAGCTAAATAAACTAGTAATTTGCGACAGTTTTCAAGATAACTTGCATTTATAAATATCAATAATCAGAGAAAGAAATCAAATTACTCACAATTAAGTTAGTCTTGCTTAAGTTAGCATACATTTTTCGACGGTTTGAAGGTTACATTCATTCCAAACATAAAATATCCATAAACTTCACTTCCTTATTAAAACGGGCACATTTTTTTTAATACATCAAGACACATCACCTGACTAAAGTGATACCCTGTGTGTCTTGTTTCTAGCATTCATTTATATATTCTTTATTTCATTCTTCATTTTAGTTGCTAAGAAACTGCATGACAGCAACACATTCTTCACGAGGCATTTTGTTTTCCTAAGACTTGTTTTGTTGTAATGTTTTTTCTTTCTTCTAATTTGCTGATATTAGCACTGAACACATTCAACCCAATTTGCTTGAGGAAAAAAAAAAATCCTCGTTACACGTGTCAGTATTAGTCAAAATGTGGGGGGTGAACACAGATAGTGTGGCTTGGGAGTTAAGAACGGATACTTTCCTAACCTCGCTTTGGGCTCGATCGCCAGTCTGTCAACTCAAGAGTTAAGCACTCTGTGAAGTAGTAAATGAATGTACTGAAATAGCTATGACTCACGCTGCTAATAAAGGTAATACTTTGTGTTACACATAGCCCAATTCAAATAGGGGTGGACACAGACATTTTTGAGCCCAGGGATTAGGGCTGGATGCCCTTCCTAACACCCTGTAGTGAGATTGAACCAGTGTTAGTCATCTGACTTCCCCACTGCTATTGCAGACCTCTTACTCACTGCTAATATACAGATTAGTGTGTACTACTAACCTTTTATTTCAAACATATCATCGTTACCTCCGATAGATATTTTTTTTCCTATGGCTTCACTTCTATCTAGTTCCCATTCATTTCCAGCTTATCTTTTCATAGTTCTCTCCCAGGTAGGAAAATTTCACTGGTATTTATAACTTAAAACCTATTCTACTAAAAGCTCAACCTTTAAAAATGTTGACTTATTTACTAAATGATGTCATCCAATTGTCATATTCATCTTTTCATCACTTCATTTCTTAAAGTGACTGAAGCATAAAGACAACAAAGGGGCTGCAGTACAGCAGATGTTAAGGTGTTCGACATGACATGTAATAAACACTTGTTTCATCCCACCACTTAACTTTAGGAAGGGCAACAAATCTTAATTCCTCAGTTCCAGCTGTGTCCACCCCCATTACATTGGGGGTAAATAGTGACACATTAAACGGCATACAAACTTTGTGATATGCAGGAAAATTTTATCCAAACTATACATCACATTTTTCACAGGTTCTCCTGAACAGATAACAAAGGTAATCTTACAATTCTAACGCCAGCAGAAATGACAGTGATCCGGTTTTACGCCATGGACTCCCTTTTCTACTAGGGCTAGGATGGTGCATTTTCCCAAAGGACTTTTGGTTTTGGTAAGTGTGACCACTACCCTTGCTAACCTCAGATTGTGGCGGGTCTCGAACCGACCTGACAAATCAAAGTTGAATGAATTACTAACCTGGCCACGGTGGCAAATATAATTTCTTGAAACCTATGAAAGAGGTTAAAGAAAAAACTTGTACGAAAGTACACAGTCTATTTACATATGTACAAATGGCAATACAGTACAAGGAAAAAGTATATGTCAAATTTTTTTTTACACTTCCCTATCATAAATACAATATACAGTACTTCTAAAAAATAAAATTACAAGACTGCACACCAGATCACAAAATTCATACATACAAGCAGTTTTGTACTGCCTGGGGACACTGCGAGGGAAAGGAATTATATTACATTAGACAGTCAAAGGAAAAAAGTCTGCAGATAGTGTAAAAAGCCTTCCAAGGCGGTACGCAAGTTCTTCACACAGAAATAAGTAGATATCACAAAAAATAATGGAGATAGTCCCCAGTATCACTAAATGGCACATTTTATAGTGCCTATTTCTATGCACTTGCCAATTCTTGGAGTGTAAAAACATAATAAGAGAAAGTCCTCAGTATCATGAAATGACATAATGCCAGTTTCAGTAAATAAAAGTTTTTGATAAATATAAGTGTACAAGAGAAATGTTCATCACTGAATATTACACAATGCCTGTTACCTTTTTCAGACTTGAAATCTGCCACTAAAATTACAATGTTTAAGGTGGATTATGGACTTCCCTTTTTTTATATCTCTAGGTGATAGAAAGTAATACTTGTGACAGAGATATCAGTATCCCAGTAATATAAACATTTAAATAAAAGAGAGGCCAAATATTTACAGTTTGCTTAAGAGCCCTTAGGGCTAAGCAAGACGATTTTACCACTCTTAAGAATACTTCTAGTTTCACTAGTTGGAACCACTACCACAATGCCACAAAAAGTAATTTGCAACCTGCAAGATATATGCATTAACAACAGTATTGATCAAACCTTCAAGAAAGCCTTTCAAGGCTAAGTTTAAAGATACATACAGGGTCTTTCATTCTATTTTTTGTCATAGCAACAGAAAGAACATGAATCTAAATTACCAATTGACATATCTATGGAACTAAAGTGAGACATTAAAGACTAAAGCACAAATACTTTTATAGCCAGAGTAAAAAAAAATAATTTTCCATCAAATAAATGAAATATTTAAAAGATTTTCCTTTATCTCCTGTAAGAGATTTGACATTTTCAGAAAAAGTAAAAAAGCTATCAAACTTATGAGCTATCGGGTACACTGCAATACACAGACAACAGTTTTGTAATAGTCCAGTAGTGTATCACACTGGAGGCTAATAAAAGGGAAGAATATAAGAATATCTTCAGTATGAAGAAACCAAATTTTTTATGTACACACACTGTATAAAATATGAGTAAGGCATGAAAATATATACATGTACTGTACATTCTTAAAGGAGGCTGGAGAAAATTTATCTTATATACATCATTGACTTTATTACCAAAAATGTACGGATAGCTAAATACTTACATTGCAAATATGATGCCTCTTGTTATGAAGAGAATGATAACTAATGATAACTGTGCTTATATTCATCAAGTAGTCCTGACGACAGACAGATGACTCAAGATTTTTTTAATTACAATATATACATTTCACTTCCCAAGGTACTTTAGAAACAACTGTGGTGTGGACCGTCCTACAATAACATGTAGAGAATTAACAGAGGAGACCTATACAATAAGGTAACTGCCAGTGATGTAAGCAGTGCATACTACCGCATGTACAAGTAGCTGTTATATGTATATGTTTATATAGTTGTCCCTCATCTTATGTTGTATAACTGGTTTCACCACTTCTGGTGTAAGAAAAAAATCCCCTATGTTCAAAACTCTTGTATGTCTAAACTCTGCATATTTTCCAACTGTGCATATTCAAGACCATACTATTTAAAACTGTATAAGATGAGGAACAAACTGTACTGTACTTATCTGTGCTACTCAAATCCAAAATTAATGTTGAGAGAGTCGTAAAAGATATATTCTAAGGACAGAGATGTGTTTCTCACGAACAAATAAAAAATACATCTCCTTTAACATATGTTGTATGTACAAATAAAATTTGCCAAGAAACAACTGAAAACATATTTAAATCATCATTATCATGAGCGACAAATAAACAGTATTTGAAGTTTACCAAAGACAGAATATGTAACTTCATTATGAATTTATAAGTTTTCAATATACTGTATATTAATATACTCTATATTAAGAAGGGAGAATCCAAAAATATAAAAGGTATATGGAAGCCGAAGATTTGGAATTCATTTCTCTCTTTCTGTTCAGATAAAGAGTATTTAATCCTATATCAACACTGCTGCTTAGTTACAGTACCCTCGTAACTTTTCTATTTCAATAAGTTGACAGATGCTTGCTTTAATGCCCAATTCCAAATTTTTTTGTTAAATATGCACCATTACAGCTTCCATCTATAGATAAAGCACTGTTAGTCTAGCACACTACCCATGCTAATGTTGAGAAAATATATTTGGACAGCTTTTATTAGAGATCATACATCAATTCTATGCATGACTGAGGTCTATTAGCTTTTGACAAATGTGCTCTGACTCAGCCAAACCCCATTAAAAGGCGAACAGCAGCCACACTTTATTTATGTATGTCAAATCCAGGTTTACAGCACTAGCAAAAAATTTGTCATCTAGATGGTGTAAACTATGCCAAGTTACATACGAATAGTCTGGAATTGACAGAACTTATTTAGAAATTGAATTTTTACAATGTGCCATGATATGACTATGTAAAGACCTATTTAATTACATGCAAGGCGCCTCATACTATACTGAGCTTATATATATATATATATATATATATATATATATATATATATATATATATATATATATATATATATATATATATATATATATATATTATACTGAGCTAAGTGCCAAAACTACAAAATGCCAGATAACGTTTTATAAGTTTTTAAATTTTGAAAGTTTGATGTCTCGGTAGCCACTCACGTTATTTATTTGTTTTTTAGTGTAACATCAAAATAACGTAAGAGGCTCCCGAGATATGAAATAAGTCTGCTAAATGCGTATTTCTGACATTTTGTAGTTTAGGCATCTCATATGCTGAATTAAGTTTTCATAAAAATCTGATTTTTTTTTTTGTCAAATTCATACTATATCAACTAATACTGAGGTACCTTCAATTTATGCCTCATTGACCAAGCATAAATCGAAAACTTTGTAAATTATATAACATTTTTCGGATCATGTAAAGATCTGGAACCCCAAGTAAAGTTAGGTAACCCTTTATATAGTTAGGTGAATTACCCTGTAAATATGAAAAGCCCAAAGAAACCCTGGTGTTACTCTTCTTGAGTTTTTAAGATTTTTTTATATACAAATTATCATAAAAATGAAAAAAAAATTTATTGATGTGTTTATGCATTACTGTATTTATACATCTTCTTGGGTACATATAAATCCAGATATGTATACTTAAATGATGTCTATACTAGTAGGTACTTCATTTTTTACACTTTCCTTAACTCTGATTACTGACTTCAGGTGAATAAGTGTTCTTTGACTTGGCTACCCCTCTTACAAGTGGGTTTGCAGTCATTGTATATTTATGTTAATCATTGCAACTTGATGAACAAAAAAATTGTGTGATAAATTTTGCATCATAGAATACATAAACAAAAATATAAGATGTGGAACACCAAGATCTTATGCTCTTGAGTACCCACTATCTATAAACCGAAGCAGATTACATATGTAAATGCTGGAAGATGTGAAATGGAAGTGTTTTACGAAGCTAAATAAAATATTTAGTACAGCACATTAAAGATATCCTAAATGTCAACAGTTACTGAACAAAGACACTAGAGTTAGATGCAGCAGAACTATGGATTCTCAGAAGGACGTACGGTGTTATCAAAATTTGACAAGATTCGGAAAGAAAAATTTCAAGAGGAATAAAAAGGTAATGGAAACTTCAAAGAAACTGCACCAAAGGAGACGGTGGTGGCTTGGACGTGTAATGGAAAGAGATGATGACTACATGGGCAAGAGGGTGATGAGGATGGAAGCTGAGGGCAAAAGGAAAAGAGGATAGTTATTTACGTGAGTGAAGATTTAAGAGAGAAAGGGCCAAGAGAAGATCAGTCACATAACCAATGACTACAGAGCTTATTAAGAAACCCCGATCCCACACTGATGCAGGACTGGGAATAGTGACGAAAGAACCGATGGATTACTGGTTCATCATCTGGAATAGTATCCTAAGAAAAATTTCATACAAAAAGCTATAAGATAAATATATAACTTATTCTATCTGACGAGATGTGTAAAAAATTGAGGTAACCAGAAAAATAAAAAAAGAACACAATGATCTTGGTCCATACCTGCCAGATGTGATGGAAACTCAACTAACCTTAACTTTACCTAGGCAAGTACACTCTATACTCTACCTAACTATCTCTACCTTAATAGCTTGACATACTATGGCTGAACACACAAGAAATGAAAAATATAAGCTAACAAAAGGAAATTAGTGACGTGCTATTCATGAGAAGAACGTGAATCTTCCAAAAAAGAATACTGTATTTTGACTACGAAGAGACACGGAAACAAGAGTGCATTTCCTGCAATTTGGTAATTCAAGGTAAAAACTTTTTCTACCTCACTATGATGGATTCAAGGTAAAAACTTTTTCTACCTCACTATGAAGGATATCATTTTAAGTCACTTTCCATGACACTTATGGCTTGTGAAAATAAACATTTCTCCTCTACTTAATATATAACCTTTTCTCAATGTTTAATACGGCATATGAGAGTAGACATTTCACCCCTACTCATTATATATTTTCTTGTAGTTTAATATGGCTATACAGCCTATGAACGTAGATTTTACATCCCTACCTACTATGAAACCTTCTCTCACAGTTCAAAACTGCATATGAAATTTGACTTTTCTAACCTATCTACTACGAAACCTCTTCTAATAGTCCAAAAAGGCAAATGAAAGTTTACTTTTCTCCCCTATTTAATATAACTTTCTTTTTACAGTTCAATTCAGCATATGAAAGTTGTCTTTTCTAACCTGTTTAGTACATAACCTTTTCTCACAGTTCAATATGTCCCATGAAAGTTGACTTTTCTCCTCTACTTAATATGCAACCTTTTCTCTCAGTTCAAAATGGCATATGAAAGTTGATTTCTCTCCCCAACTTCATATGAAACCTTTTCTCATAGTTCAAAATGGCATATGAAATTTGAATTTTCTCTCCTACTTAATATGCAACCTTTTCCATAGTTCAATATGGTATGTAAAAGTTTACTTCTTTAACCTACTTAATACGTAACCTTTTCTCATAGTTCAGCAGCAAGGCCACAGAGAGAACAATCTAATATTGATGCATTAAGGACAGCATCATATCTACATATCCTTGTCTCACTGGACTTACAGGTAAATGAAAGTTTCAGCGGACTCACAGGTAAATGAAAGTCTAAGAAAACTAACAGATAATTGAAGAATAGTCTCAAGTCTATTCAATTTCATAATAACAAGAAAAACAATAAAACGAATCACATTCTGACGACTTTTCTGATTGAATTTGACAACCAAATGAACCATATTTTGACAATTTTTCTTGTTTGAAATTGACATCAAAATACACTACATTTTGACGATTTTCTTGGTTGAAGTTGACAGTAAAATGAACCAGATTTTGACAACTTTTCAAGTTGAATTTGACAACAAAATGAGCCAGATGTTGACAACTTTCCTGGTTGAATTTGACAACAAAATTAACCAGATTTTGAAGACTTTCCTTGTGAAATTTCCTGAAGATGAAACAAGATCGCACCGTAAAGGTAAACTCTTCAGAAAAGACTAAAACTGTACACGAAGCATTATTTTCTTTTTTTGCCCAAATATCATATTAAAAATACTTTACAAACAATACCAGACCACTGTACAGCACATGCATACGATATAAATAAATAAATCCTTGTTACCGGGATCAGTACCACCGTGAAAGTATAAAAATAACAGTTAATAAAATCTATTCTCGATAACTGACGGTTCACTTACGTCATCGAAGTTGAACGGATAAATTTTAAGTATAACGTTGGTTATTGTTTTAACCTCAGGATTTGAGAAGAGGTATAAAGACCATAACCTGGAACTCACGACATAAAGAATATACAGTTTAGGTAGTTCTGGTTAAATTGAGGAGTCTATAATGAGATATGAACAGATTAGACATGTATAATTCTACATTAAAAAACAATTTAATTTGAAAGACAGAGAACTTCTTTTACATGCAAATGTCAGCATAAACGCCTTTATAATACAGCAATCTGTATTATAATCTTTTATTTGAAAACCCACACAAGGCTTCTACATGTATACAGTTCTCATAGACTGTATTCTCAAAATATTTTGCAACAACAGATTGTGCAGACTCCAGGATGTTACTCAGCTGCGCTTAGAACAAGAACGAAACCAAGTTACCTTAACTATAGTACGAGCTTTTACCTAGTGAGCGCAATCGACGCTGTAGAACGTTGAGTGTTTAATTAAGCGTTCCTTTGCACTGAGCGGCCCCGCACAGACACACGATTTTCTCCTCCTCGATTGGGAATTTGTAATCATAGGTGATTTCTTCACCACAAGCGATGGGTTGTTTGGAGTATATGACAATCTTCTTCTGAGTCTCAACAGAGATAATTTTTGCATAGCAGTTAGGCTGAAATACAAATACAATTGGTTAAAACTTTGAGCTTTGTAGCTCGTCAGAAACTATGAAATGCAATGTTCTTAGTGAAAAAGATGTTTATATCAGTAATCTTATCTAGAACAATTACTGAGGGAAGGGCAAAGATAGGCCAAGGAGGAGGTTTATGGATGTGGTGAGGAAGGACATAAGTGCTGTGTGAAGCAGGGGATAGGGTGATATGGAAAAAACTGATCCGTTCTGACGGCCCCTGACGGGAGGAGCAGGAAGATTTGAGATTTGAGAAGAATTACTGTACTCAAATGAAAGGATACGCAATCACTCTATTTGATGCTTGTGTTGAATTCCAACCAGGAAGACATTGAGCGACTTGAATATTTTATGTGAATAAACCTGCATCTATATACAGTAGCTACATTAAATTACCTAAATAACAAATAATCTGCAATTCACTGTACCATTATGCTAACAAAAACTATAAAAGACTGAAAAAATATGATATAGTAAAGCAGTATTATTAATAATAATTATACAAAATAATAATAATACTAATAATGTCATGGAGAGCAAGAATGAATTCAGGGAGGCACAGGATAATAAAAATACTAATACTATCTATCTATTTACCTTGGCTGTCTCCCCCAATTGGGGGGGGGGTAGCCAACATAAAAAAAAAGAAACAATAAGGGGATTAGTACTAATAACAATAAAATAAATGCTCAGCAATAACGTATTTTTTAATGTCTTGAAATAATCTACATTCTTTGTCTGAGCTTTGGGTGTTAGAAGGAGAATTAAATATGTGTACTGACTACTGGTGGGTTGAGGAAGGAGGCAAAACGGAGATTAATGGTCACAGTAATATCCCTCTATCTGTGGGACATCAGTAGATGTTTCAGTTCCCTCTATTTTACAGCCTCTGTGGTACAGTTGACTAAGCTGTGGCATTCTAGTCTATAGTTCCCAGGTTTGATTCCCGACAAAGAAGGTACATTATTTGAGGACTATAATAATAGAAAAAAAATTTAAGTGATGCACACCTGTACATACACAAGGATCACTTACATTGCAAGAATGGTTGATGAAACGTGCAAGGTTGCCACACTTTGTGGCGTCGATGATGCTTTCTGTGTCAATACGGAACAGGTAGGAAGATCCGATGCCAATCTTTTCGTACTGAATTTCACGGAGGTCAGCGATTACGGGACGTATACTCTGCCCTACGTACTCAATGACCATCTCGTCTGAACCGATGGCTTCCATGGCAAACAGTCCCCAGTCGTGAATTCTGGACTTGCCAAACCTGAGGAATTTCTTGCGGAACTGGAAAAGTCAAGATTGGGTGTAAGATTTTTAAGTAAAATACCCAGGTACCCTATACTAAATGTAATCTTTAAAATTTGATTCTGTATTTTAGGGTAATACTGCTTAATTTGAAATTATAATATTTAAAAAATAGGTTATTTTATGTGTCAAAATTTATCCTCATACAAAGGATTATCACTTCCCAAGTCAAGTGCTCTAATCACTATGCTACCGCGGTTCCTGGCTATTTTATTGGCAATTTTCTAAACTACAATGACAATTTAAAATATTCAATACAACTTTAGAGTTTTAATTACTGCATTACTTGATTTAATATGACATAAGATTAGTATGCACATTATGTTATGAAGACGAGAACGACAGAGGTATTAGGCTTGGTATATATACAAAAGCCAAAATTACCCTTATATGGGGGATGGACTCAAAGCATAAACCTTGACTCCTTGGGCAACAGAAATACAAATGAGAGGATTCCCAGTCCTCTTGCTCTGTCCTATATAGTCAGTTTTAATGACGTGCATAAGAACAAGCAAGAGGTTTTCTTGCCTACACCTCCCTGTTTATATACAAATCCCATAATCTCCTTTACAAGGGAGGTGACTAAGTCACAGGATAAAATGAACTCATTGTGGGAGGAAAATACAAAATATAAATTTACAAAGCTGACTAACTGACTTTCCAAGGCTGACAGATTTACTTTGCAAAGCGGAATGACTTATACTGCAACAGCAAGTGACTGAATTTGCAAAGCCGAGTGACTTACATTGCATAGTTGAATGACTTACTTTGCAGAGCCAAGAAACTGATTTAGCAAAATGGACTAACTTACTTTGCAAACCCCTGTAACTGACTGCAAAGTGGACAGACTTACTTTTCAATGACAAGTGAATGACTTTACAAAGCCAACTGGCTTACTTTGCATTGCGGATTGGCTGACTTTACAAAGCGGACCAACTTACTTTGAGCTGGTTGAACTTGAGCAAATCTGAATCCGTTTCATTGCCAAATGCCGTGAGTAATCTTCTTTGGAATGACCTGACCTCTCTGCTGACAGCCATCTGAGTAAGTTTAGCTTTGCTGGATTCAAGAACAGCCAAGCTCTGCTGTTGGGGCTCTTCTGCGGCTCTTACTGAGCTGTCTTGATGGAATGTAAACTAGAAAAGTAAAAGAAAAATCTATGTAAATCAACGAATGACAAAGGTTAAAACAGGA
>JAXCGZ010000296.1:0-50000 GCA_037179515.1 Halocaridina rubra
AAATTCTCTCACAGGAAAGAACAGCAGTCCGTCAGTTAATATAAATTTGGATGAGGAATATAACAATTTTGTCATGACTCTTAAGAATAGTCAGAGAGACTATATTGCCATGAAACATTGCAGATAAAAAAAAATGACCCTAAATGGATGAACAATAGAATAAAGAATCTTATAGGTATTAAAAGAGGAATATACAGGAAACTAAAAAGAGGTGAAGAGCAGGTGAGGCAGCAATATATACAGTTAAACAGGGAAGTTAAAAAGATAGTTAGAGAGTCGAAAAGAAAATACGAAGTTAGAATAGCAGGAGAAGCTAAAGAAAATCCTAAAGGGTTTTATCAACATTATCAAACAAAATTTAAGGAAAAAGTCGGACCAATTGAAGTAGCCAATGGCCATATCACAGATGACGATAAAGTGATGTGTACATGTTTAAATGATTATTTCTCATCTGTATTTACAAATGAAAACTTGGAAAATATTCCGGAAGTAGAATCCATTTACAGAGACAGTCCCGATAATATACTTAGTTTAATAAATATTACGAGAGAGGAGGTAATAAAAGAAATAGATAAATTAAAGGCTCATAAATCTCCGGGACCTGATGGAATATATGCTAGAATATTAAAGGAATGCAAGGAAGAGCTTAGTTGTCCTCTAACTGCATTATTTAATAATTCAATAAAATTAGGATCGGTACCCATGGAGTGGAAATTGGCAGATGTGGTACCAGTATTTAAAAAAGGAGAACGTGTTAAAAAGAATAATTATAGGCCGGTAAGTTTAACGTCAACAGTGGGTAAGATTCTAGAATCCATAATTGCAAATAAAATAAGGGCACATCTAGAATTACACAGACTGATAAAACTTTCACAACACGGGTTTCTTAAGGGTTTTTCGTGCCTTACAAACTTACTGTCTTTTTATTCAGAAGTTTACGAGGCAGTAGATTGTGGCAAAGAATATGATACAATATATATAGATTTTAGCAAAGCTTTTGATAGAGTTCCTCACAAAAGATTAGTTAAAAAGCTGGAAGCTCATGGTATAGGAGGAGCTGTGCTCAGATGGATCAAACAATGGTTAAAAGACAGAAAACAAAGGGTTTGCATAAATGGAGAGAAATCAGAGTGGGGCTCGGTTACTAGCGGGGTACCACAAAGCTCGGTACTGGGTCCCCTATTATTCATCGTATATCTAAATGATCTGGATTCGGATATCAGTAGTAACCTAAGTAAATTCGCAGATGACACTAAAATAGGTAGAACTATAAATGGAAAAGAAGACATTCATGCTTTACAGGAAGATCTAAATAGATTATCTAAATGGTCGGACAAATGGCAAATGGAATTTAATGTTGAAAAATGTAAAGTAGTTAAAATGGGTACTATAAAAGACAATGCTAGTTATAAGCTAAATAACCATGAAATCATGAGTTCTCAGTGTGAAAGGGATTTGGGAGTTCTTGTGAGTAGTAGTCTTAAGCCAAGAGAGCAATGCACAGCAGTCAGAAATAAAGCAAACAGAATTTTAGGATTTATCTCAAGAAGCGTTAGCAATAGGACGGAAAAAGTTATTTTGCAGCTCTATCTTGCATTAGTTAGGTCCCATTTAGATTATGCTGTGCAATTCTGGTCACCCTATTATAGAATGGAAATTGAATCCTTGGAGAGAGTGCAGCGAAGAATGACCAAGATGATACACAATATCAGAAATCTACCATATGAGGACAGATTAAAAAAACTTAATCTACATTCTCTAGAGAGGCGAAGAGTTAGGGGGGATATGATTGAAGTGTATAAATGGTTTAAAGGGATTAACAAGGGAGATATTAATAAAGTTTTAAAAATTCATGATCAAACCAGAACTCGTAATAATGGATTTAAGCTTGATAAATTTAGGTTCAGAAGGGAAATTGGTAAAAATTGGTTTGGTAATAGAGTAGCTGATGCATGGAACAAGCTTCCTAGTATGATAGTAAATGCCAATACCTTAGACACCTTCAAATGTAGATTAGATAGACATATGACAGAGGTAGGGTGGGTATGAATAGGTTAGTGCTTATTAGAAAAATCATAAAAAGAAAAATAGAATAAATAAGTAGAGTAGAATAGAATAGGTTAGACATGCTGAAAATACTATTCAAAAATGGAGCTGCCTCGTGTGTGCCAGTAGGAATGTTGCAGTGTCCCTCTATGTCTTATGTTCTTATGTTGTACTTCCCAGTTTAATAGAGGTATCATTGCTCAAGTGAACTCCGAATAGTATATCTATCGATGGTATGCTGAGACATATGTTGGATGCCTGGCCAGTTGTAGCTCCATTGTCCCAATCTGATAATGCTGATGATGACTCAGTTAAGGAATTTCTGTGTTCTGAAGGACACAAGGAGCTACCGTTGATTGATTAGGAGAATAATCAGCCTCCTCAGAGGATAACAAGACCTCCGGTATGGATGCGAGGCGATGTCACAGACGTAACATAAACATTTGCTTCTCTTATTACTTTGGTAGTTTGTTAGTTTTGTTGTTTTACTTTTGTTTATGTTGAGATACTTTTCTTTTCTTTCTTGTCATATGAGTTTATATGTTGGACCTATTAAAGTAGTACATAGGTCTTGAGAACATAAAGTTGTTTGTGATCTTAAGATCATTGGCGTATGTAGTGTATATTGGTTTTGGGTACTAGTTGGCAACACTGAGGAGAGTTCGTTCATTGTTGTTAATAAGAGAGGACGTAGAAGGCTTTGCCCCTGAGTTCCGATTGTTGTTTATATTTATTTGTTGTTGTAGAAATAGGTTGTGAACTTTTTTGTCTTATTCCAATCTCTTTGTGATCAACTTTATTAGTTTGTCCGACAATTGCTATTGAGGTGAGTACTACAGAGACTGTTTTTAATTACATCATCAAACATACAAATATCAAAATAAAGTAAATTACCATTAAGCAAAGAATGTTCAGCATCTTCGTCTTTAACAGCTACTTCTTCAAAATCAAATAAACTCGTAATGAGAAAAGCTTAAGTTTAGTGCCATTGCAACAGATTTCCCGATGGAGATGGAATATCAGGTAAAATAATGAAAATCAGGATGAGCTGCAAAACAAACTTTTCTCCCAAAACGAGATACTGCAGTTGTCTGAGAGGGAAAAACTGGGGTTGTAATAAGTCCTGAGGAACATTGCTACTACTGTCTAGAGGGACACAAGTGTCAGATATATTCAAGTGAACCAGTCATAGCCTTTTAGATTAGGGTTAAGAATTACTTTGAGGAACTCATACAATATGAGATCATTTTAGGGTTTACACATGGTACTTCAGGTGATTTTGCAGGTTTGTAATGATTAATAAATACATTATAGGTGTATTTTGAAGGCAAACACATCTTAAGATATCTATCATATCTTTCAGTCACTGGAAACGGACCTGTATATGGTGTTTCCAATAGTTTTCTGACACAGTGCACATGAACCCAAACTTTAGGTACACTGAATAAGTCACTTGGGATTTTAGGAAGGCTTGGTATTATTGAAGAGTCTGACAAATGAGTAAAATCAATTTCTCTCATGCACATAACAAAGGTTTTGATAAAATTTACTGTAGATCCTGATGGGACAGGAGGTGTCACAAATAAATTATTAGGACTAAGTACAAGTTTTCCTGTCATTAAGGTGAAACGTGAATAACCTGAATTGTTTGTCATACAACATACACCAAGGAAGACAACTGGTAGGGCATCAAGCCAGTTTTGCTGTTTGGCCATTAAAGCTGCCTTCAAGGTCCTATGGGGGCATTCTACTGTTCCATTACCCCGAGTAATGTAGGCTGTAATTTGCAGGTGATGGACTCCTACACGGGATGATAGCACTTGCAGCAATTCTGACTCAAACTGGGCTCCTCTACCACTTATGACATAAAGATGTACACCAAATCTTGAAACCTATCCCCTGAGAAATTCTTGGGCAACTGCTTTTGCTCTAACTTCCAGGAGAGGTACAGTTTCAATCCATTTGGTTCGACGATCAATGCAGGTTAGCAGATATCGGTGGAGATTGAAATTCTCCACCTGGAGGAGCACAGGGTGGTAATAGTCCCACAATGTCAGGGTGAACCACCTCAAATCACTGACAATGGATTTCCAATGGTAGAATCTGAGATTTAGTGTGCTGCATAACCTTTGTTGCTTTAACCAAACTGTAGGGTTATCTGGTAAGAATGCTGGGATATCATGACTACCATGAAGAAAAACTTCTAATTCTGTAGATGTAGCCATAATGAACTTCACTAGAGGGAATTTCAATATATCTAATCACCTTGGATTTACAAGCCAACGGTACTCGATTATTTCACATGTGGAAGTTTCAGTCTTTCCTATCCACTTGAGTGTGTATGCCACTACGGAGGGCTACACTGTTGGGTTAGGGATTGGAGTTCAAATGAGCCAAATGCACAGTAAAGTGTGCCGTTACTAGACTATTAAGGCAATGAGGTGGCCAAACACAATCATGTGTGCCGTAAAAGCCACCAACTTCAAGGGTATAAAGGGATAATGAAGGCTTGGGGTTGGTTAGTATACAGTTAAATACACCATATTTAGTCCGCTAAGCCAAGGGGTGGCCAAACACACAATTATGTGTGCTGTATGTTGGTCCGTAAAGGCCACTAACCCCAGGGGTATGAGGGGGTACAGGAGATATTGGGGCACCAAATGTACACAAAAGCACACTGTATTAAGTCAGTTAAGGCAAGGGATAGCCAAACGCACTGCATAGTATGCCGTATGTTGGTGTGTTAGGACCATCAACTTCAGGGGGTCACCACTGTAAGTCTGCCAACCTTTTTGTTGTTGGATTAATAAGAATCCTATCAATTTTAATTATTCATTTAACCTAACTTGGGGTTACTTCATAATCCTGAAAATTTCTGAGATGTATACTGTATTGTCTAATACTTTTTTAAGCATGCCAATGCTAGAATACTTATGTAAATGCTAATTCAAATAACATAATTTTCAATACTTGCACATCTCTGAATTAAGCAGATACAGGAGGTTATCGTATAATGTAGTTCCAAGTTACATTGTTTCGCCGATACGTCAAAGATCAATAAATAATTAATAAATTATTAGTAAATTAATTTTTCGACCTACCTGGCTGGTGCTGTAAATTCAAACTGCGTGCACAGAATAGTTTGTGAGCAGTGTTGACATATATACAGATAGCAGCACTGCTGTATTCATATTTATCAAGTTAATGGCTTTATTTAGTTTTCTTTATATATATTTGGTTATATTGAAAAATTATATTGAATTTAAAAAAACACATAGCTGTAAATAAGATCTTATTAGAAATACACACGAATACACAGCTAGTAGTACAGCTGTATTCATATTTATCAAGTTAATAGCTTTATTTATTCATTTGTTTATATATTTGGTTATATTGAAGAATTCTATTGCTTTAAGAAAGACCAGACACACACATAGCCATAAAGATGATCTTATTTTAAGTAGTTTGTTGAGCATAGTGTAAGAATACAGTGTCAAGCGGCAATAGAAGAGGAAGAAGAACCATCGCTCAGTGTATTCATGCCTTCCACATTGCGGCTAGTGTTTTCGACAGCTCTCTCATTGTGTTTCGCCCATTACTTACATTACTGTGCTTCCCAAGCATGTTAGTGATAGTTCTGATGGCAGTGCCACCAAGAAAAGAAAACCCATCACCAATGGAAATTAAAATTAGTGTAGTAAACCATGCTGAAAAAGGAGAATCTTCTACGAACATTGGCTGCAATCTCGGATTAGCCCGTACGACTGTGGCCATGATTACCAAAGACAAAGATCGCATCCGTGACCACATGACAGGCTCGACTACTGTGATGTCTACTGCGATCACTAGGCAGCATAGTTGCCTTATGATTGAGATGGAGAGATTGCTAATGCTTAGGCTTGAAAACCAAAATTGACGGCGTATTCCAATAAGCCTTATGCTTATACAGGGAAAAGTCTAAAACATTGTTCAAAGCCTTGAAAAGAGAAAAGGGGAATGAAGTGCAGGTGAAGAGCTTGTGGCTAATAGAGGTTGGTATAATCGTTTTAAGGCTTGTGCTAATGTGCATAATATAAGAGTACAAGGTGAAGTTGCTAGTGGTGAGGAGAAATCAACAAAAATGTTTCATATTGATTTGAATGAGATAATAAGGAAGGGGGTTTACTGTGCCGAACAGGTATTCAATGTGGATAAGACTGGCTTATTCTGGAAGTGTATGCCGAGTCATACATACATCGCTAAGGAGGAAAAAACAGCACAAAGCCATGAAGTCAGCAAGGAGAGACTGACTTTGCTTTTGGGGGCTAATGCTACTGAAGACTGTAAGCTGAAGCCCTTGTTGATTTATTTGGCAGAAACCCCAAGGGCATCCAAAGGCATTTGGAAGGGTCAACTGCCAGTCATCTGGAAGTTAAACAAGAAGGCTTGGATAACCCTTCAAATATATGAGGACTGGTACAGCAACCATTTTGTGCCTGAAGCCGAAAAGTTTTGTAGTTCTTTGAGGTTTTGCTAATCCTGGACAATTCCCTTGGCCATCCTACCCATTTGGATGACTTTCATCCAAAAGTAAAGGTGGTTTACATTCCACCTAATACCACTTCCTTGTTACAGCCAGTGGATCAGGGGGCCATTGCCTCTTTCAAGGCCTATTACCACCATAGAAGAATTGCTATGGCTCTCAGGGCAACTGAGAAGGACAAGAACCTGACTCTCCAGGACTCCTGGGAGTCGTGCAATATTCTTCATGCTGTGAAGAATATTGCTGATGCTTGAGAGGAAGTGATGCAAACCAACTTGAAATGGGGTATGGAATGAAGCATGCCACTATTTTGTGAATGACTTCCGAGGTTTTGAGGAGGCAGTTGAAGCTGTAACCAGAACATAGTTGTTATGATTAAGGAGCTTGTGTTGGAGGTGGATGCTGCTGATGTAAAAGAGCTCCTGCAATCTCATGGCGAGGAGTTATCTACTTAGGACCTCATTCAACTGGAAAAGCAAATGATTGAAGAGGAGGAAGAACTACTAAGCTCAGAACCCAAGATTACAACCAAGGAATTGGAAGAAACGTTTGCCCTTGCAAAGGAATTGTTGGCAAAGCTCGAGGCTCAGGACCCCAATGTTGCCACGTACAATGAGGTCGAGAGAGAGATCAAAGATGCCGTGCGGTGTTACAAGGAAATATATGAGGAGAAGAGGGTATCCTTCCAGACTTGTCTTGATCAATTCTTCGTTAAGGTAGAGCCCCCATCAAAAGATCCTGTGCCCTCTACCTCTATAGACTCACCTGCCCCAGTACCTACATTATGTTCTTTTGCCTCTCCAGACTCACCTGCCCCAGTCTCCTCAGCACCTGCCTTTCCAGCTTCCAGCTCCCAATCAACCAGTCTCTCCCTCCCTTGCAACGCCCCTTCCAGTGTGACGACCACAAGAGTAAAGGTAAGCAATCATGCACTGTACTGTAGTGTAATTTTACTCTTGATACAGTTTAAAGGTAAGAAATACTATTTAGCTTCGTTTTAATATATATTTTTTTTATTATGGATTAAGAGCTTTTGTTATTTTCCAATGTTTTAAATGATTTATTTTTAACATAGGTTTGGGGACCTAGGTTCGAATTTAGGTGTGTTCTGACTTATGTCAAAATTTGACCTAAGTCAGTTGTCAGGAATAGAGCCCTGACATTTAAACGAAGACCCCTGTAATAATAAAAGTAAGATGGCAGTAAAATATATGTGAAATATCAAAATTTGAATTAAATCAGTAAGATAAAAAATCTAACACATTATTACAACATTGAACATTGACAATGCTTATGACATTTGCAATGCTGACTGACATTACCGATGAAAGATAAATAATTCATTTGAACATGCAAGCAAAACGAGTTGATTTAATCTGGATAACTTACTCATTTTTACTAATACTGCATATATATTAACTCACATACTTAATAGCTTAAAATTAAGCCTTCTTTCAAGATTTAAACTTAGTGCTCTTACTGGAGAACGGGTCCCTTTGACTTGTAGTTGACTGTACTACGAGTGTGATATCATGTCGATACCTTCACGTCACAGCTTAAATAAAGACAAACTCAAACTAATTATCATACGATTCATAATATTATATAAATTTTTCATATTATCAATAATACAATCAGCAAAATAAAGCAATATTACCATTAAACAAAGAATATTTAACATCTACATCTTTAATAGTTACTTTGAAATCAAATAAACTCGTAATCAGAAAAGCTAAAATTAAGTTTTATTACAAGGTCAGCTTTGGATAGGCTAGCTTAATTTAGGTTTGGTTAGGCAAGGTTAGAGGCAATTGTCCTAATGGGCAACTTTTCTAGGAGCAGTTATTCTATGGGGCAATTGGCCTATGTCCACTGGGCTAAGAGAGTGCTCCCCATACCCTCAAGCCCCCTTCCAATCTTAGTCTATGCTGTTGATATCCAAGACATTATAGCAATTTTTATAGATACTCTGCTTTGGTATTCTTGACTTCATTACATTTTGATCAGTATAAACAATCTTGGGAAAGTTAGAAAATATAAAATAAGCAAATTGTATAAGATACTTTGAGAATCAAATAATCTATTTGTCCAAAACAACTAAAAGTAGACTTGATTCCTTTGCAACACTGGACTTCAAGTTAGTATAATTTTCATGCAAGTATACTTTTCATGGAAGTACAGTACTTACCTGCATTCATGGTTTTAAGGAAAAATATGTTAGTATCATTGCATATGAAAACTGACAACATTAGAGTAAATCAGTCTAGACACTGTAAACTTTTGCTGTAATTTTCTGATAATTAATTATCAGCTAACTTCATAGTCACATGCACAAGTACAGGGGGTTCTCGATTTATGCTGTCCTTGAGTTACAATGTTTCATGGTTACGATGCATTTCCCATTAATTATTTTGCCTCTTATATATATATATATATATATATATATATATATATATATATATATATATATATATATATAATATATATATATATATATATATATATATATATATATATATATATATATATATATATATATATATAATATTTGGCCTGTATTATGTGTTCCAAGTGTAAAGCATATTCTTCTGATAGCAGTGCTTTGAAGATAAGGAAACCCATCACCATGGAAGTGAAATTAGAGATAGTGAAATGCAAAGTGAGAAACTCCAATACTGCATTAGCACAGGTGGGTGACGTTGGTGTTTATTTGTGTCTTCCGATTTATGCTAAAAATCAGGATACATCACGTTTCGGGAACAGAACTCTAACGTAAGTCATTGACACTCTGTATTATACACCCGTTCATATCATATTGATGAATAAAAACTAAGGGTTTTAGTGGAAACTGTACTAGTAGAATAAGTGTAAAAAATTTGAGTTAGCATTTGTTAATATTCAAAACACCGGTACCTAGATTGCTAGTAATATATTAACATATCCAAAATACGTTAGAAAAGCAGGAATACAATAAAAACCTGACTAGCATAGCTGGACTATAGTTAAGGAAGAAAAATGGACAGTAACTAATTTTCATTTGATAGTTTTTTAGATTTTCAAATGCCGATGAATCACCATTTCCTAACGATCTCATGAGAATGAATTATTACACATTACAGATAATCTATAAAAAAAAATCCTGTAGCTGTCATTCCAGGGAATACAAAATCCACTTTTCATATGCTTGATACATATTGTTTTATAATTACTAACAGCCTGTAAACTAACCACATGTAAATTTTACAGTGCTCGCTTCAGCATATCTATATTTCTCATTCAGGTAGCAAACAACGGAACTATCCCAGAAAGCTGATGATTCTCAAAATGAAATTTGAACTTAAGAAATCAATAATAACCATAATATCTCCCTAGTAGATTCAAATATACTATTCCCTTTATAAAACGTTTAGTTATTCATATCAGGAAAACAGAAGAATAAAACGTTTCCAGCATAGCCACTCTCTTAGAAATCTCAGCAAAAAGAACAAAGTTGAATATACTAAAACTGATGATGCACTAATATGTTGATACGTTAGTATAAATACATCTTTTCCTTACACTCTTTGATGTTAATTCTAGTACCTGCCTCCATTTTAATATTTCATAAAAAATTAGTTTTCAACATACATCATATATAAAGTTCCAAACTTTCATTCAATGCTTTAACATGCTGAAGTTCTACTTTACTACAGACATGTTTTCAGCAAAATCTGGCCAAATTAGTATATTCCAACTGGATATAGATTAACATTTTGAATTGCCGAAATCACTACCTGACTTGCAATTTTCAATGGGTTAATGAAAATTTTGGAAATGTACGAAAATTTATTAAATATAACACCCATGAATTTAGGAAGAGTATTATACAGCACAGCAAGCTGCAAATTACAGTACATTTCATGGAACCCAGCAGTTTCGTTAGTAATAACCTTAAAATACATTGTGTTGCTTCATCTCTTATTATTATCAGCATTTCTTTCTATATGCTAGAATAAATTTAGAATCAAATTATAGCAGTTACAGTCTAAAACTGAATATCACCATTCCATCAACGAGATTTACAAGTCTTTTAGGATTACATTTATAAACGGTATCTGTCATACCCAAGATTTGGTCTAACTTTGCACTTACAATCCAACACAATTTACTAGTATAGGAAATTATGCAGTTACAATAA
Organism: Halocaridina rubra; assembly: GCA_037179515.1. Lineage (NCBI taxonomy): Eukaryota > Metazoa > Arthropoda > Malacostraca > Decapoda > Atyidae > Halocaridina > Halocaridina rubra. Next base: position 10,746 of record JAXCGZ010000296.1, read on the forward strand.
ATATTTAAATAAACTTTTTTCTGATATCCGTAATTTCATAAATTCGCTCACTTGAAAATAAATGCAATTTCCTTCAAACAGAGTTTGTGCTTTTTGAAATTCTTTGGCTAAAAATATTTTTCACATTAAATAAAGTATTGAGGACAAAAGATAACCGACATCAAGTTGTGTTATACCTTGATTATTCTTCTTGGTTCTCAAAGAATCATTTGCAAGTACAGTATAATTTTTTATACTCTGAACGTCAGGTCAAGTTCACACAAAAGGCAGTTGCATGATTGCAGGATAAAAAGATCGAAGAAGCATATTTTAAAATAAACCTGATCGTTTGAAATGCACGAAGCTGCTACCAGTTTCATTTTCTCACTCTAAAGCAACAAAAAAGCATTCTGTGCAGTTTTAGTATGTGACTCTCCTTACACAAGTTGAAGGGTTGAAAGAAGATGGACGGCACACTACTCTTATACAGTACTTATATAAAGTAAAGTTATATGTAAATTATTCTTACATATTCTATTCTGTTTCAAAGCACCTGCATTTAGGTCACTTAATAGAAGACAAAATTCAATAAGATATTTCTAGCAGATATCATTTATACAATATCATCACTTCACTAAGACACAAAAGCTTAAAAAGGCAGTGTGTGTGTGATTCTGCAAAACACTGCAATGCAGCAGTAACAAAAGAAATTAAACACAGCAAATTAGTTTAGTACAAATACAGCCAAGGTTGTCATGAAATGTGAGTAAATTATATGTAAACGTTCAATAAAACAAATTGGATTTCTGAACAGCAGACATTAATTAAGCATTACAATAACTATACCATATACTGTATAGCTTTAAAGGTTATACTACAATCTAAGATTATTTTACTTTTAGAATTATTCTTTTTTTTACAGTCATTAAAGCTAATACATCCAAAAAATTTACATAACTTATATGCCATGCAATGAGAACACAGCATTATCCATGGATAATGAAAGAAAACTCATACAATTAAGAATGCAAAGTAAGTACACGGTCACTGTGTTTACTCCCCCTTTTCTATCCCACCCTAATGAATCAGTAATGAAAGCTCATCAAACAGTAAGTAGTAAATGTTTCCTTATATCGTAAGACTTAGTTCAAAGAGTATATACTGTATCTGTCAAAGAATTCTCTAACACTTATCTGCCTTTTATGATATTAGCACCTGCAATACATCACAAGAAGTCAGAATAAATTAAGACGTGATCAAGAAATGACAAAGCAGAAATTGAAAGTATCTGCTAAAAAGACCAAAAATATTATGAACATTTTCTTTTTTATAATAGTATGCCATATTACACTGAACACAGCAGAGTAGCCACAAATACTGGGTATCATCGCAACCTGCCCAGTCTCTTGTGCCAAATGTTAGTCAGAAAAAAAAAAAATATTGGGGAAGGGATTCCCATTCTCTCATTCCTCTCTCCATTTTACTTGGCTATTACATCTGGACATGTGTGTGGAACTCCTTCTCCCTCAATACAAAAGACATTTAGCAACATTATAAAAGTTCTAGCCTTCAACAGATTGAAAACTTATTTAAACATACATTTGATGCATATATCGACTCTTCACATAATAAACATTAGACAAAAAGAGGCAATGCCTTACAAATAATGTTATCTATTAATATAATCTATATGTTCGGATTTTTAACCTCCACAAATCGTCCTCTTGTAAGTATATATATATATATATATATATATATATATATATATATATATATATATATATATATATATATATATATATATATATATACATATATATATATATACACAAGGGGTCCCCATTTTACGTCAGGGTTCCGTTCCCGACAGCTGACAAACTAGATTTGGACGCAAGGCGGAAAACACTTAAATTTGAACCTAGATCCCTCACCACCAATGCTAAAAATAAATACTCTAAAACATAGAAACATGATCTAAGTTCTTAATATAATACTTAAAATTAGTAAACATACATAATACAGTATTGCATACTTTTACTACTGTGGTTGGTTTGCATCTGGATAACTGGATAACTTCAGCCCACATATCCAACTTAGGGTCGAACGACTTAACACCAGCGAATGAGAACAAGAACAAGTGGGTAACACTTCTTCCTCCCCCCTTTCCCAATTTCACGGCAATAAACAATCTATTTGCTCTCTCCTGAATCAACAGGAGGCTCACTGGGATGCATCGTTGATGCTGGTTATCAAGCCAAAGCACTAATAAGACCTTATTACTAATCATGTTGAATGTATGTATTCTCAGCGAATGAGCATGAAAAGCAATATGGCGGTTGAGCAGCAATGCCTTTAAACGGCCCTTCTCTTAAAAATGCGTTCTATTTGTGCTGTCCTTTTGGTTTCTCTATTTCTATAAAATTTATTTTTAATAATCTTGAAAATATATTAAATCTAATTCCCTCAAATAACCAAATAGAGAAAACCATTTACTTGATATATAGGTGTACAATAATACCGTGTGACTATACTTTCAACAACCTCAACAAACTTTTTTGCATAAAGATCTCATCTATGGCTATATATTATGTCATTTTATTCATAAATCAAGTCTAATTCCTTCATAAAACCAAATATATAAACAAATATATAGATAAAACCTTTTACTTGATGCAGTAAATACGACTACAACAATACCGTGTGACTATATCTTTCGCCAACCTCAACAAACTTTTTCGCATAAAGATCGTATTTACGGATATGTAGTTGGTAAATTTGTAAATAAGATAAATCTAATTTCCTTAAATTACCAAATACATAAACAAATAAATAATTAACACCATTAACTTGATATATACGTACTGTATAGAACAAAGCCATGTGACTATTCTATCCTCTACTTCAACAAACTTTTTCGCATAAAAATTGTATATATGGCTATGTATTTGGTAAATTTATAAATAGATTAAGTTTAATTGGTTCAAATAACCAAATATATGAACAAATAAATAAATAAAACCATTAACTTGATAGTATATGGGTGTACAACAATGCTATGTGACCATATTTTTGCCATACTTCAACAAACTTTTTTGCATAAAAATTTTATTTACGGCCATGTATTTGGTAATTTTGCAAATAAATCAAATTTAAGTTCTTCTAATAACCGAATACACAAATAAATAAAACCATTAACTTGATATATACGTATATACAATAATGCCATGTGACTATTCTTTCATATATCTCAAGAAACTTTTTCGCATAAAGATCGTCTTTATATCTATGTAATTGGTAATTTTGTAAATAATTAAATCTAATTCCTTCACATAACCAAATAAATAAATAAATAAAGCCAATGACCTGATATATAGTATAAAGCAGTGCTGCTACATGTGTATTCGTCTGCCAGGCTCACAAACTGTTCAGCGCATGGTTTGAATTTACTGCACAAGCCAGGTGGGTCATGATTGCTTTAATAATAATTTAATTAATTACTTACTTGCCTCTGATGTAACGGTGGAATGACGTAAAATGGGGTCCCCTGTGTGTGCATATATATATATATATATATATATATATATATATATATATATATATATATATATATATATATATATATATATATATATATATATATATATATATATATATATATATATATATATCTTATGTGTAATATGCCTTTTACTATATTATTACCGAACATGCATTTATTTATTTCCATCTACAGATATATAATATGAAACTAAAGAGGCTAACAAGAAACATAAAGTACATATAGGACACTATAAATGTAACTGTTTCTACTACTTGCGGTAAAAGCAGTAATAAAGTCACTTAATTACAAGTAGAAAATCTATCATGTGAATTTTCAATATCTCCATTCCATAAATTACAAGGGAAAAATATATAGTGCATGCTATACTGATCATTATCTTAAAGACTGTTTCGACAAAATCATCTTATACTGCAATAAATGAAATAATGGTAAGTACATGTGCACATTATGTGTTGCAAAATATGAATAAAACATTACAACGCTACATAAAGTACAGATAGTTGCAGCTATTTCGTATTACGTATGCCACTTAAAACATGCCAGGGTTGTCGTGCTCTTTGTTTCCTTGCTTTTCAAAGAACATGAAGTCCTGTAAAAGAAAATATATGGCATATGTAAGTAAAGGACCTGATATACTGCAATATTAGACACTCATATAATTTCCTCGTATAACAGTTTTATATATATTAAAAAAAAAAATACTTTTTCACAGCTCTTATGCTGTACGAAAAAAATTGGAAAAAGGCAGAAAGTTATGACCGAAATTTCATATTTAATTGATGAGTATTTTATAAGTAATCAACCATGCAAACTCAATATTCAAAACATCATGTGCAGTTTGCAGTTAACTAATTATACATACTGTAGATTAAAGCTGTTTCTTTGCAAATACCAAATATGGAATAGATTATCTAGCAAATAGCATTCTCCTCACACCATTCCAGCCGTTACTTACAAAAAAGCAGACATGAAATAACCTCTTTAAGTCCATATAGCATTGGGTCATGCTTTGTGACTTATATTTTTACATGACGTTCGAACTTAAGACAGTGTCCTCATAAATGTATTTAAATAAGGTCCACCTGGCAAGGTTTATAAATGAAGTAAGAAAAGACAATATTTTACAGCTTTTCCAAATAGAGCTGTGCATTCAGGACTGGATGGTATTAATAAACATCACTCACTATTTAAAAAGTACAGTCATGCAGATATACGAACATTAAACAATAAGAATAATGTCAAAAAATAAAGTATAAGAAGAAAAGTCAAAGATATTTTCATCCGGCAGAAGCTTAGATTTTTCATGCAGCATTAGTTCATTATACTTTATTTATTGATCAGTTTGAATCCTGAATACCCTTCTCAATTTCCTTTCCTTTAATAGCGGCTTATAAGCCTTTCCTTATGGGAGGGAAAGTCTGTATATTTCAGGCTCTAGAGATGAGTAATAAAGTATTAGTAATGAATGTCATCCAAGATGTAGCAGTCATGGGAACTCTTGTCACTGACGAGCCCTCAGATCTTAGGTTGTAGACCAATGAACAATTAAATAAAATTTTACAGCACAAAATATTCATGGATCCTACTTTTTTCTTCATACATACTGACTTCTCTCACCTGAGTCAGGAGGGTGAAACAGTAAAAGTCTAGTCTCATTTCTGTACATAATAGTATGAAATTCAGACACTGACAAGAGACAATTTGCTAACTAAACATTAAGTAGTCCTCTTCCCACATGCAAGTTTTGAAAAAAATATGGAGAAGAATGGGTGTAGAGTTCACTGATATTTTCTGAAGGTGTTTGAATGTACAAATTACTTGGTATTTTGTGCATATTTTTCAAATAAGATATTAAATAATCATGCCAGCATTGCATTACAATAAGTGATACATAAGAAAACGTAATAAAAATGCTTAGCACGGTAAAAGTAGTATCAATTTTGTGAGAATTTTTTAAATTACAGTTGATATTGTATTCCTTTTTAAGATATGATTTTGCACTATAGACGAGGGATAATACACAAACTTATAGATAAAATCTTTGTTAAGCAAGAAAAAATCACCTGTTATGCATTATTTAAGATATTAACTATCCACTTGAATTTCTTGAATATCGTGTAAAATATGCCAGCTATTTTTTAATTACCAAAATTAAAGAATATAAAAACGTTTTGAAAAAGGAGAAAAAATTAGATTCCTTCAAAATTTTAGAATACGTTTCATTATGTAGCCTTATCATGAAATATCAATTTGTTTTTTGATCAGCATCAAGATGGAAATATAAAAACGAATAATAGAGATAAAATAAGCTTATATTAGTCCAGTCCTGTACCAAAGACTGTACCTAAATGCTGAGAACAAATACAAATGTTTCTTAATGTGTCATGTTCAGTTTGCAAGTGAGACACTTTAGCAGCATAAAGCTAAAAGTATAAGATTAAAAAGTAAATAGAAGCTATATTTATTGTTATTCCAATCAATTACCATTAGGTCTTGAATCAATCGCTGGTTTCGTCAAAATACAGAACATCCTGAAATTTAATTTTGAGATGCAACATTACATATGTGCAACAAAAAGTAAAATATCTCCTTCAACAAATGTACAAAAACCTACTGAGCATCTAAAAGTTACTTTGAAGAAACATTACAAGTTGCTGTCTAAATTGGCACCAACATACAGATGGTGAGCAAAGAACTACTCTCAGAGGAACCAGAGATAAAGCTACTATATCTTATAACTGTTTAAAAATTCTAACATTATGTTAGCAATGATAATAAAAATAAGTTGTCAGAAAGAGAAACCTATTATTATATATATTAAGAAGATATCTAACATTTTAAGGTTGAAGGCACAATGAATTTTGTATTAATATATTATTCATGACACCCACACATCCTCAAGTCAGTATGAGAGACCTTTCATTATATGTTTGAAGATATCTCTCTTGAAGGTGGAATGAATTTTATATTAAACAGCACTGATAGCTTATTATCACTCTATAAGTAATTATTTAGGCAGCCTTTAGTATCTACGACAGAACTAATACTATCCAAGGATTTGTTAATCAAAGCAAAATAGGTGTAATTAGTCAACTTCAGCTGTGATATATTCTTACTTTGCTATTACACAGCATATGTTGCATTATTTCCCTGACACTAGCATTATTGGAACAGTACACAAGCATCATGCACTAGATGACGCTATAAAACAAAGCTCTACATATAATCACAGGCAGCACAGCTTCTACACCTACACACAACTTACACCAAGAAACCAAGATCCTCAAAGTCGAAAACCATCAGGACATGAAAACAAACTAATTCTCGTTGCAGCCTCCACAAACCAACTCCACCCACTACAATATATGGCAAATACCCACAAACACACCAAGGAACATTAAAACAACACCTGGCTCACAATATCACACACAAGTACTGTCATCTCAACCCCAGCCCACCTCAAATTAGCCTCAGCACACATATCCATACCCAGTGTCATTGCTGCGTAATCCACTCACTCAGTGGCAGCACACAGCTGCATGCACAAGCTCCCAGCATGCATCCTTTCGAACCCTATCTTACCAATGACAACAGAGTCAACCTGGCTAGGTGTACTTAGTTATAATTAGTCATGACTAATTATAACAATGAGGTTAATACCTGTCATTTTAGCTATACATATATGCATATACACATGCCTCATACCCCCTTGTAAAGATGGTGGCAGAGCCAAGAAACGCGCATTCACCACGATCCACACACATCTCAACCGCTCCTCGCAACCCTTTATCCCAAGGAGCTGGGAGGAGTGGTTGAGGTGTGCGTGGATCGTGGTGAATGTGCGTTTCTTGGCTCGGCCACACTCCTAACAAGGGGAAATGAAGCATGTGTATATGTATGTATGTATAACTAAAATGACAGGTATTAATAGCCCCAACGTATTCCCTGCGTGTCCTAAGAGGCGACTAAAAGTGGACAGGGCGAGGGGACTGGGAATCCCCCCCCTTGTATTAACCTGCGAGACGTCAAAGAAGAAGGGGAGTAGAGGGGAGAACAACTCCCCGAACTCTAGTTTTGGGGTGTCTAAATGTGCGTGGTTGTAGTACGATAGAGCAAAAGATGTGAGATTGGATATATGTTTGGTAGGAGGAGGATGGATGTATTGGCATTGTGTGAGACGAAGATGAAAGGAAAAGGAGAAGTGGCGTTTGGTGATGTGATGGGTAGGGTGTCTGGGGTTGAAAGGGGAAGAGCGAGAGAAGGTGTGGCATTATTGCTGAGTGAATGGATGGTACATATGGTAGTGGAATGGAAAGAAGTGTCATCTAGGCTAATGTTGGTGAGGGCTAGGGTAGGTAGGAAATGTTGGGCTTTTGTTAGTGCGTATGGGCCAAGATGTGAGAGAAGTGAGGAAGAGCGGGATGAATTCTGGAATGAGTTAACTATGGGTGTGGATGGTCGGAGTACAAGGAACTATGTAGCTGTGTTGGGTGACTTGAATGCCAGAGTGGGTAATGGAGAGGTAGAAGGTGTTGTAGGAAAGTATGGGGTACCAGGTGGGAATGAGAGTGGCGAGAGACTGGTGGATATGTGTGTGGAGCAAGAGTTGGTGATAGGTAATAGTTTTTTCAAGAAGAAGTTAATCAATAAGTATACATGGATGAGAGTGGCAAATGGAAAAGTGAAAGAAAGAGCATTGATGGATTATGTGTTGGCAGCAAAGAGCATGATTGATAGAGTGAAAGATGTGCATGCATTCAGGGGTGAGGCTGCTGGAATGTCTGATCATTTTGTGGTTGAAGCAACAGTGGTAGTAGCAAAAGAGTGGGGAAACAGTGTGGGGATGTAGAAGGGAAATGGTGAAGGTGAAAGAGTTGAAAAAGCCAGAGAAGAGACGGGAATATCAGGACAGGTTGAAAGTGGCATATGACAGGTGAAAGAAACAGAAGTTGGGGAGTTAGAGGAGGAATGTGGGTTGATGAAAGAATATTTTGAGGGCCATGCAAGTGATGTGTGTGGAAAGAGGTTTGTTGGAGGTGGCATGAGGAGGAGCAGCAAGTGGTGGAATGAAGGGTTATAAATGAAGGTGGAAGAGAAAAAGAGGGCTTTTGAGGAATGGCTGCAGTGTAACAGTAGGGAGAAGTATGAAATAATATAGGGAGAAAAATGTGGAAACCAAGCAGAAGGTAGAGGAAGAGAAGAGGTTGGCATAGGTGGGGACAGGATTTTAGTAGGTCATATGAGGAGAATAAAAAGAAGTTTTGCAAATAAGTGAAGAGAGTAAGGAAGGGTGAATTGAGGATGGAAGAGACAGTGAAAGATGTGAATGGACAGATGTTAAGAGGGAACGATACAAGGAAAGGATGCGCAGAATATTTTGAGTGCTTGCTGAATGTTGAGGAAGATAGAGAGGCAGCTATAGTGGCAGTGGGGGGTGTTCAAGTGCCAGTAATGGGAGATGAAAATGAGAGCGAGATTACAAGAGAGGAGGTGAAAAGGGCACTGTATGAAGCGAAAGCAGATAAAGAACCTGGAATGGATGGTGTGAGAGCGGAGATGTTGATAGAAGTGGGTGTGACTGCATTGGAATGGTTAGTGAGAGTGTTTAATATATGCTTTATATTGTCAATGGAGCCAGTGGAATGGGTGATTGCTTGTATAGTGCCCCTATACAAAGGTAAGGGAGATGTGTATGAATGCAGTAATTTTAGGGGTATAAGTTTGTTGAGTGTGGTAGGAAAAGTGTATGGTAGAATACTGGTTAATAGGATTAGGGATAAGACAGAAAATGTGATCGCGGAAGTGCAGAGTGGTTTTAGGAGAGGTAGAGGTTGTATAGATCAGATTTTTATAGTTAGGCAGTTATATGAGAAATATTTAGCAAAGGGTAAGGATGTGTATTTTGCATTTTTGGATCTGGAGAAAGAGAATAATAGAGTAGATAGAGAGGCAATGTGGAATGTTTTGAGGTTATATGGAATTAATGGTAAAGTGTTGCATGCAGTGAAGACTTTGTATGAGGGCAGTAGAGCTTGTGTTAGGGTAGGGAATGAAGTGAGTGAGTGGTTTTCAGTGAGTGTGGGACTGAGACAGGGATGTGTGATGTCACCATGGCTGTTCAATTTGTATATTGATGGAGTCGTAAGAGAGGTGAATGAGCGAGTGCATGGTCGAGGTTTGAGAATGGTAGATGGGGATGATAACGAGTGGGAGCTGAATCAGTTGCTGTTTGCAGATGATACTGTGGTGGTGGCAGATTCAGAGGAGAAGCTGTGTCAGTAAGTGTCAGAATTTGGAATGGTGTGTAAGAGAAAGAAGTTGCAAGTGAATGTGGGAAAGAGTAAAGTTATGAGGTGTACAAGAAATGAGGATGGTGCTGGATTGAATGTTATGTTGAATGGAGAGACACTTGAGGAAGTTGATCAGTTTAAGTATTTAGGCTCGGTTATAGCTGCAAATGGTGAAGTGGAAGCAGATGTGTGTCACAGAGTGAATGAAGGATGTAAAGTGTTGGGTGCGTTGAAAGGAGTGATGAAGAATAGAGAGTTGGAAATGAATGTTAAGAAAGTTTTGTATGAGAAAGTGGTTGTGCCAACTGTGATGTATGGATCAGAGTTATGGAGTACGAAAATAAGTGAGAGATGGAAACTAAATGTGTTTGAGATGAAATGCCTGAGGAGTATGATTGGTGTATCTTGGTTAGGGTTAGGAATGAAGTGGTGAGAGCAAGAACGGGTGTGAGGAGAGAAATCGCAGCCAGAGTAGATATGAATGTTCTGAGATGGTTTTGGTCATGTGGAGAGGACGGATGATGAAATACTGCTGAAAAAGGTGATGAAGTGGATGGATATAGTAAGGAGAGCCCTGAATGATAGGAGGATGGATGTGAGGGAGGCAAGTGAGCGTGCTAGGAATAGGAATGAGTGGCGAGCGAATGTGACGCAGCTCTGATGGGCATCTGCTATTACCACGGGGCGCATCTTACAGAAGTAGCCCTGTGGTAGGGGCAGTAGGGGAGTTGGCAGTTGTAAAGCAACACAGGTTGTGGAAGAGCCGGGAGGATGGGCTGTGGCACTCCAGCAGTGCCATCTGAACGGTCGCTAGCTCCCTCGTCATTACCCATAGAGCAAAGTAATCCCCTTATTGTTTTCTTTTTTTGATGTCGGCTACCCCCCAATTAAAGGGGGAAACAGCCAAGGTAGATAGAATAGAATCCTTATATATATATATATATATATATATATATATATATATATATATATATATATATATATATATATATATATATATATATATATATATATATATATATATATATATATATATATATATATATATATATATATATATATATATATATATATATATATATATATATATATATATATATATATATCAGTGACAGTAAACACTCTATTCTTACAATAACTCTAAATGCTTTAAGCATTACGATGTGGCTTTATTCAGCATGCAACAATTACAAATTATTTAAGCATCCAAGAAATGAACCACGTCAAAGTTTAAATCTATAATGTTATATACTGCTTAAAAATTCTTTGAAAAATAAGAAAAGCTTTCTTATATTTTTTCATTAGAAGAGCAGTAAAAACATCATTAATATTCTTGTACATACATGAATGCCATTTCCCACATCTTCAAATGCAATTCATTTTCCCACCCAAGTGTGCTTGAAGACCATAACCATTATTAAATCTACATACAAGGGCTGTAATCCCCTTTGTAAGGGGAGGTAGAGTTATTGTGAATAACCATTCATATGTTTCACTAGCAGCTAACACATCCATCTTTCTTCTCACAAACAAGTTATTAACCTCCTCCAATTATACTCTCACTCATTCCACAACCACTTCCTAAAGAGACCCAATGACTACAGGTTCCGAAAGGGGGAGGTTCATAGCCCCTTACTTTGGCCAATTAGGTCAATCTTTACAAAAAGCATGATAACTAACACAAGAAACATAAATAATAAGAAACCACATATTTACAGCTTTTAAAACAAGTTCATTCACTCATAATTATGCAAATGAATGGCATAGAGAAAACAAGACCATATCCAGTATTTTGCATGATTCAGAACAACTATTTTTCATGCTTCCCCCATGTACTGTGTCCTCATGTTACAGTCTTGATGTATCTCGCTGACAATATATTTGGGAAAGTTAAAAATCAATTTGCATCAATATAAATGTTTTAGCTCACTATGGGTGACATTAATATATCAAGGTTTAAAACAGCTGCATGATATATACACAACATATGTGTTCAACAGCAAGGGTGTATACATATGTGCTTCCTGTATGAACATCTGTGACATCACAAAGAGGCACTCACAATACTCATAAAATATGTTGTGCAGACAACATTTAAAAAAATCATACAATAAAATTACCAAATAGGCTAGTAAAGAAATTTGCCTACGAATTATCTGGAGTTCTCTCATAATACATATGTTCCTGGAAATTATATTAATAATAAAAATATATAAATAATGTGAGAAACTAATTCCCATCATAAAACACATTGTTGGTCTTGTGATCGATATGATTAATAAAACTAATAAAAGTACAATGAAACTCACTTTGCAAATAGAATTAATGCACTACATAAGTTCCATAATAGGTGGTAAGCTATGCATATACAAGTAATGTATTATTGTACTCCACACTTCTACTCTAATGAACAAGATTTGCAAATAAAATCTACACTAAGTTTTTCAAGAAAAGCTGTTTGTCCAGTACTTATATAAGAATCTAAACGTCAGCAAAGCCATTTTCTGGTCAGCTAAGTTAATAAGTATACCACATTTTCCATAAATTAATGAACTTAGTGATGAGAAGCAATCATACTAATAAAACTGTTACTGATATAAAAGGATGAAAATCTTTCCCAACAGCAACACACTATTTAATAATAGAATTAATACTGTACATGGGACTGAGCACTTGTAATAATAATATTTGGGTTACAGAAAATTTAATAAAGGTAAATTATGGACACAGATATCTTAATAACAAAGTTAACGGATGTGAAAAAGTAATTTTGAAGTTACAGTAACAGATACAGACATTCTAATAATAAAGCTAAAGGTGAGGACATTATAATTTATGCTGAAAAAATCCTGTCGGCTCAAATAATGGATAGAAATAGCACTTTAAAGAGAGGTTTTGGCACTTTGACGACATACATACAGGTCTAATTGAATGCAACCTTTATGCTATTTAACTTACATTATCATATCGTGCTAACAGCTTTACAATATGAAATGAGCCTTTCACACAAAAGAAATAAATTATTTATCTGGAAGTAAAATTGTGGAATATGAAATAAGACATTCACAGTTCCATTCAGCAATATCTAGTTTGGTTAAATACTTGGTCTAATATAACAGAATTTGCCGATATAAAGTAAAAATTTGATTAAACTATTTACACATGCTACAGACAATCACCTTTAACATTAATTTATAAAGTAATGTCTGAATGGAGTATCGGTCTGTACTAACTGATATAAAATAACTATTAATATTACTTACTTAACTAAAAAAAAAGGAAAGTTTTGTAATTCTATAACTGGATTACAAAGATATGTCTCAAAAAAAAATTATATAAGTAAAAACATACTGCATAAAGAACTTTTGACTGCAGTCACTAAAATGGAAAATTTTTCAATTCTAATACATAAGAAAAATTATACATGATATATATTAGGTACTCAAATATGGAGTTCTAGATGAATATACAGTGGGTCCCCGTTTTACATCAGGATTCCGTTCATGACAGCTGACTTGAACCAGATTTCAACGCAAGTCGGATACACCTAAATATGAACCGTTTCCCTACCAATGTTAAAAATAAATACTCTAAAACATAGAGAAATAATTTAAGTTCTTAATCTGAGACATAAAAATAGAGAAACTACACTATACAGTATTGCTTACCTTTACTTATGTAATATAAAACATAAAAACAGTAAAAGTACACTACAGTACAATATACAGTATTGCTTACCTTTACTTGTGTTGTCGGCTTGCACACTGGAAGGGGCATGCAAGGGAGGGAGAGACAGACAGGCTCATAAGTAGGAGGAAGCTGGAGAGGCAGGTGAGTCTGGAGAGGCAAAAAAAACCTGCAGCAGATGCTGGACTACTTGGGGAGGTGAATCTATAATCACCTGAGGTAGAGGGTACAAGATCTGTTGGTGGGGTTCTACCCTCACAGAGTTTTGGTCGAGGCGAGTATGGAAGGATGCCCTCTTCTTCTCCTCCCAAACTTCCTTGTAACACCGCAGGGAATCACTGATCACTCTGCCAACCTTAGTGTACCTGGCAGTGTTGGGTTTCTGAGCCTTGAGCTTTGCCAACACTTCCTCTATCAGGGCAAATGATTCTTCCAATTCCCTGGTTGTGAATCTCTTCGGCTCTGAGGTTGGTATTTCTTCATCCTCTTCAACCATCTGCTGAATGAGGTCTTCAGCAGATAACTTCTCTCCATGAGATCCCAGGTGCTCTTTTACAACATCAGGCTCCACCTCCAACTTGAGCTCCTTACTCAGGATAGTGAGAGCCTCAACTGTCTCCTCAAAGCCATGTAAGTCATTCACAAACTGGGGGCACAGTTTCTTCCATACCCATTTCAAGTTTGTCTGCTTAACTTCCTCCCAAGATTCAAAACTCCTTGAGAGTCAAGTTCTTGTCATTTTCAGGTGTCCTGAGAGCCATAGCGATTGACTTTCGGAGGTAGTAGGCCTTGAAAGAGGCAATAACCCCCTAATTCATCAGCTGTAACAATGCAGTTTTATTAGGTGGAAGGTAAACCACCTTTTCATAAGGATGATCATACAAATATGGAGGGTAACCATAGGCACTGTCCAGCACTAGAAACACCTTAAAGGGCAGACTCTTGGAAGCACAGTATCTCTTCACTTCTGGCAAAAAAAATTATTGCTGAACCAGTCCTCAAATATCTGGATGGTTATCCAAGCCTTCTCGTTCAACTTCCAGGCGACTGGCAGTTGACCCTTCCACATGCCCAAGTGTGCCCTTGGATTTTCTGCCATGTAAACCAACAAGGGCTTCAGCTTGCAGTCTCCAGCAGCGTTAGCCCCCAAAAGCATAGTCAATCTCTCCTTGCGTTGTATGTATGACTAGGCATACACTTCCAAAACAAGCCAGACTCATCCACGTTAAATACCTGTTCGGCACATTTGCTAACACACTAGCCTCTGGCTGGTATAATGGTAACGTCATGGCTTCGTATTCATGAGGTCGGCAGATTGATTCCCGTCCAAGATCGAGAGTTTAAGCTGTTTACTGGGAGGTTACTGCTGTGGCTGGGCACCACAGTGGGGGGTTAGGGCTTGTCCCGGCTGACGTTCTGAGGAGCATCTCGGATGGATATCGGAACTGAAACCTGGCAACCTTTAACTTTTACCTTTACACTGGGAAACACTTTTGCTGCTTTCTCATCACCACCAGCAACTTCACGTTGCAACCTAAGGTTATGCAAATTAGCATGACTCTTAAAACGATTAAACCAACCCCTACTGCCAACAAACTCTTCACTTTCACTCCCTTCTCCCTTTTCTCTTTTCAAGGCATCGAGCAATCTTTAAGCATAGTCTTGTATCAATATGAAGCTCACTGGGATATGCCGTCGATGCTGGTCATCAAGCCAAAGCACTAGCAATCTCTCAATCTCGATCAAAAGGTGACTATGCTGCTTAATTATAACAGTAGACATCATAGGAGTAGAACCTTTCACATGTTCAAGGATGTAATCTTTATCCTTAATGATTATCGCCACGTTTGCAAGGGCTAATCCCAGTGCGTGGCCAATGTTCATAGAACTTTCTCCCTTTTCAGAGCATTTTACTATTTCAACTTGAATTTCCATGATGATGTCTTTTCTTTTCTTTGCAGCACTGCCATCAGAAATGTCACCACTACGCTTAGCAGGAATAGCAATGTCAATAACGAGGAAACACAAATGTAACCAATAAGTGAGCAGATCAGCACGAGCAACAATATGGCGGTGTGAGTAAACTGAGCGGAGAATCTTCCTCTCCTAATGCCTCATGACAATGTATTCTTTCGCCATGCTCAACAAACTATTTTGCATAAAATCGTATATACAGCAATGTGTTTGATAACTTTGTAAATAAATTCAATATAACCAACTACATGAACAAATAAAGAAAGACATTAACACTATACATACAAATACAGCTGTGCTGCTACTGTGTATTCGTCCACCACATTCACAAATTGTTACGCGCATGCAGTTTGAATTTACCGCACAAGCCAGGTAGGTCGAAAAATTTATTTATTAATAATCTATTAATTATTTATTGGCCTCCGAGTAATGGTGGAACAACGTTAAAACGGGGACACCCTGTAATTGTATTGTAAAAATTTATATAAAAGTAACTACTAACTGCTATCCCCTAAAGGAAAAATTTTGCATTTTCACTGCTAAGGGATAGTCACTGACACATGGGGTATAGTTTAATTAAAATGTTATGTTGTGTGACTGGTATATAACTACTAACTACATTCATTAAAAGGAAAAATGTTGGAATTTCAAGAGAGAATGAAAAATCTAATTCTAGACACACACATCTCTCTTCTAAAGTTTACATCAACACTTACTATGAGGAACACTGCTCCCAACAATGTAGCTTTCATTTTGACATCCAAATCCACGGGAAATGATATTCCAAAATTATCAGCATCAGTAAAAGCCTCTTTAGCCAAACCTGACCACTGTTTGCTTATCTTGCCTACCTGAGTTGATCCGTCAGCAGAGAGGACCTGAAAAGCTTTGGCTAGTAAAATTTCATATTTTAACATTTCATTCATATTCAAAATAATAATAAAAACCTTATCTCGTTTTCTTAAGTATGAACAGAGCTGGGGCTACCACTAGGTCAACTAGTGGCGCAGATTTAAAAGGGGTGTATTACTGACCTATTAGAGCCATAGACTTATGTTAATTCGTTGTTTTGAGAAATAAAAAACATACTGAACAGAAAATATTATAGCTTAAAGTTCATAATAATCTTAATCTAGCTGTTAGCCTCTCTTCCCCTCTCGAGGATCATTTTATATCTAGACTTTCATTCTGAGTGGTTACATTTTCACAAAGTATATTAATTTTCTTAATTTTTGCTCATACTTTCTTTGCTGCTTAAAGCACTAAGCATTAAAAAATGTGTCTCATGTTACAATATATTCTGTCTGTTTACAGTCTGCGATATTTGAAGGTATGTTGCTGAGTGGTGCTGTAGATTGCTTCTGTCACCCAGAGAATATATTAATATTCTCATTTTCGTCTCCGTCTATTCAAGCTACATCTTTTCCCTTTTCCCTCCTGACTTTCCATATTCTCTTATTGCTGGGATTAATAGATTGGATTTATTTCCTCTTATAATTTCAAATTTAGTTTAAATTACGGTAGCCTGCTCAATAATTTCTTTTATTACTTTCAGACTTCTATTACTCGCCTTCAAACATTTCATACCATTTTCCTTAGTCATGTGCACATTTATCTTGTTCAGTTCTTAATATCATACTGTCCTCATTGAAGGCACTTCTTTACGTCGTCCATCGTGAGAGTTAAAGAGAAAACTCCAATCAAAATTCCCACAGAATGCAAAGGATATTTTTCCAATAGCAATATAATTCTATATAGTTCAATGTAATTGGAGATGTAATACAAGCATATTTATAAGTGAAAGGGACATTCTTTTATCTTTGCGAAGTCAACACATAGTTAATGTTATTATAGATGGCGAAGGTTGTAGTTCATCAGCTTACAGGTAGGTTTTGGGTTATAACACATCACAAGCAGAGCACAAGTCTGCACTGGATTCATATCAAACATCATTTCCTACTAATTAATGTAGCTTTTTTCTTTAAATAGTTCTAGCAGCTAACCTTGCCAAGGGCACACATGAGCTTGGCACTGGCTCTATAACTGTAACAAAGAAAATAAGTCATCTTGATTTCATCGTATTTGCCTAATTGCCTCTCTCATCAGTTGCTAAGTAACAAGAATATAAATTATATTGAAGAAAACTTACCCTGTGAATTATTTATAAAGCAATAGATTGTAAAAAAGAATAAATAAGAGGCCTCAACTTAAGTAGCATTAACCTTTGAAGTTAAAAAAAAAATGTGCACAGTATATTTGCCACACTTACTAGGAAAAAAAAAGAAAAAAGAGAGAGACTGCAAATGCAGTGCATAATAACTCAGCATTTACCTCACACAAGGTATATGGTGTGATTGCATTTGAAAGCCTTAATTATTTTTGTTAGCTGTATAAAAACATTTCAGGTGAGGGTAAGAGAAAGCCTAAATGCTAATGTATTTGTTATACTACAAAATTATTCTATAAACAAAAATGAATATTGGACCAGAAATATATATAATAATTCCTTTTTGTCATTTTTCTTTCAAAGTACACATTAATATTTCCTCTGCAAATTGATTCATAGCAAGAATAATATATTAAGGGGAACCAGAATAGCCAACCTCCTGCCACCCTATTCCTTATCAGTTCTTATGGAATACATGGTATTGAAAAACAATACTCTTCTTTATCAAAATCATATGTGACAAGCATACCTAGGCAAGGACAAGTAATACAGTCTTGTAAGCAGGTTCGAATAGGCACCATTCTAAATTGTACTGCAAAGATAATATTCTTACAATTAATGGCATCGTAACTCTGCTAAGGAATTCAAGTAAATTTACAAATTTTCCAGATCAAAAGCACAATACCTCGAATTCAACATCCCCACAAATGCTCCAAGTACATATGGGTCCTTCAATGCGAAGAACTACATCATCTGAAGAGTTTCGGACAGTAAACTTGGGTTTCAGAATACTCCACTCTTGGTGAATTGAGCCAACAACTGTCCCAGGGGGTGATGTTACTTCAATTGACTGAAAACCAGCCAAACAGAATTAGAGAAGAACAAAAACATTCATATACATTTCACTAACTCTCTCAGTATGGGATGGAGGCAACAATGCAAAGAAGTAACAAAAAGAAATCATATTCTTCCACACATGTTCTACTTATACAAATTAGTTAACATATACTTCTGATTATATTTCTTTCTCCTGGCCTACCTTCATTATTTCAAAGGTACTGTTCACAGACATTTTTAAACCATGTTACACACCTAACTAAAATTGCAAAATATATATCTTATAATGGATTGAAAGGCTGGAAATTTCATTCTCCATAGTTTTTATTGCCAATGAAATTGTTAATGGACTGGGTGTGGATGGCTAGGGTAGGGTGAAAATCCTCAGCTTCCCTCTTTCTGTAACTCTGTGGTCATCCTTTTGGCATAGGCAAAATATGGCAATTCATATTGTGGAGGATGATAATTTCGAGCATCCGTAGCTTTCTTTTTATGCCTCTCTTAGTAAGGATTAATCTCAGTACTATGGTCTTCAAGTCAAGAAGACTACATACTGATATCGTAGAATAAAATGAAGGATCTACATTGGACTCGACTTGCATACATTCTAAACTTTCAGTGAGAATATATTATAAACAATAAAAAAATTCAAAATTAAGTACAATAAATAGTGTATGAAAGTGGCTCCAAAAATCAGAATACAAATGTATCATCAAAACTCCAAATTTCACAGCTATGCAGAAAAGTTTTAATTCATTTACCTATAAATGTGCAATTGATAAAGGTTTTGCTCATATCTCCACAAAAGCAATAACAGTAATGAGCAAGAATATTCATATCATATACCAAATACAATCAAGATATGCGTATTTCAATAAGCCTTAATACTTGATAAGTCTATGAACTCTGAAATATATTATACATAGATTATGCATGGGAGTTTTATAGAAATCAAATCTCATGCTGATAAAACAGCAACTTTACAATTAGTCAGGCTGTAGAAGAACATAAATGACATATACCTGTAGACAACATGGGAAACAGCAAGAAGTACAAGCCAACGGACGGTTCAAGTGTATAACTTCATTCTGTGTATTGTCGAGAATCTTCATATCAAAAGGTCGTAGAGGTCCGCAACACTGTCGTGTACAGCAGTCTGTGTCCTCCGCAGCAAAGTAGACTTGTTGGCCAAGAGAGTTCTGGATCTTGTACTTATTAGCAGTTTCAAAACCAGTAAAAGCTGTGTGTACATATCAGATGTAAATAGCATAATATAAAGGGAGGGAATAAAGTTAATTAGAACAATACATGAAATAAGTTTGGTAACACTGAAAGTAGGGTAACAAGAATACCTCAATCATATTTCATATACAATTTAACAGGCAACGACATGGCATAGGGGAAAAATGGGTTGGCAATTCTATCCTGAGTTTTCTTTCTTGCCACATAACAGTTTCTGGAATGGGTGAGGATGGGCAGGTTATAATGAAGCCTTGCTACTTTTTCTTTTATGCTCAGTTGTGGCCACCATGCTAAATTTCGTAGGATTTGGCATCATGATTCGAAGAATACAATGGTAAAGATCAAATTACAACAGCACAGACATTTTGTACATTGATTTAACTGTCATTCTACCTTGGAACAAGAATGGAAAAAAATTGAATCACTGACATTATATATATTGTCATTATACCAATACAGTTACAATAATACACATATTCATTATTGCTTAAGGTGCTAGTCTTCATGTGCAGAAGAGGTTTAGTCAGCAAATAAAAATTTGGTCATCATTTGGCTTTTAACTGATATAAAACAAAAGGTTCTGAAAGCTATTCCACTGGTATTCTCCTCCTACTGAACTAGTCTTTAGCCCATACTCTAACAAAATACAATTTGGCACTATTGAAAAATTAATTCCAAGCAGAACTGTACTCTACTGGAATACTTTCAACATGTTGAAATTTTACATACTAGTTTAAGTAGGTAAGTAGTCGGTATTACACAAGAAATGGTACTACCTAGAACAAAAAGTGTTTAAACCATAGTTTCTTTGCGGAATAAAAAATATAAAACATGATCAGCTACAATTTAGGATATCTTCATATGCATGAATATAATTTTCTGACTTCTTCTATGAAGTTTATAGTGATATACCAAGACACTCAGTAAGTCTTTGGCATATCCTCATGCCCCAATTATTATCACTGCGAGAGGAAAAGTTGGGGTATTGCAGACTAAGTATTACCCTTCCTAAGAAAAGGAATTTATAATAAAGGAGTTGATATATTTCACTGCAATATGTTATAAATTCTTCTCTATTATGGTTTCCCTCATTAATTAGTTTTCTACAAGTTATAAATTATTCATTTACCAAACACGATTTCCCTTCCTGCAGACATTGATAATGCTTAGAGAGGGGAACTATTTTCTTTAAGGACGTGACACCAAGAGTATTCAACCATGGAGTGTTTGACTATTTTTATTTTGAGTGCAACACCCGAATGGGCAAAGAAAATTGCCCTCATCAGGCCTGGGAACAAAGAAAATATAAAGTATAGAGAAAGAGATGGAGAGTGTTGTGAATTGTCAGAAGTGAGGGAATAATAAGAGATGTGTAACAAAGATTAAATATTATTCGGTGTTGATGTAGATATAGAAACCTGCAAAAAAACAACATCCATCACAAATTAATATTTTGGGGTTGATTTTTATGTGATCTATTCTTAATATATGGAGACAGGTTTCTGATTGCAGGATTTTCTTATTTAAGGTTTTCAATTGGATAAACTTTCTTTTCTACGTAAACTCTGTGCTTGACTTATGACAGAATTTTTCTCCCTTATCTTCCTGAATTACATCATGTTTAACCCTCAGATAATATTACATTAGTGTGTCACAAGAAGTGCTATCTGTGGAAGCCAAATACAGGGAGTCCCCAACTTACATCACAGTTCCGTTCCTCATACGGGACGAAACCAGATTTTCCACATAAGTTGGAATACAGAAAATGTAGGATTTTTATTATGGGATATTTTAATCATAAAGAGATGGATAAATATTGACCGACACAGTGGTGAGGACTCATTTGGGGCAAGATTATTAGATTGTGCACAAGGGAATTTCCTACACCATCATGTACTGGAACCAACGAGGGCAAGACGTGAGAATGAGCCATCGCTACTTGATCTAGTATTCACTGATAACGTGTTGGATATTGAAAAAATTGAGTATGAACCACCAATTGGAAAGAGTGACCACTGTGTGTTGTTAGTGGAGTCTATCATTGAAGATGTTCTGCCTGAGAGTAGAGGAACTATCTGAAAGGAGATTACATCAAAATGAATGAGTTTTTTGCAGTTATTGACTGGAGGACCTTGTTTTACAGCAAATCTGTACAAGAAATGTACGACATCTTTTGTGAGAAATATGGGAAGATAGTAGATTGCTGCATACCTGTCACCAAAGTAGGTGTAATTCATGCCAGAGAGAAATGGTTCGATAATGAGTGTGAAAGAGCTAAGGAGTGGAGAGACAAAAGCTGGAAAAGGTACAGGAGGAGAAAAAACATAAATGCCTGGCAAACCTACAAAAGAGCAAGAAATGATTACCTAAGTAAAAGAAGAGAGGCAGAGAAAGACTATGAAAGGGACATCATCAGGAAGGCTAAAGAAAATCCCAAACTTTTTCACAGCTTTATCAGAGGAAAACTGAAGATAAAAGAACAGGTTTTAAAGCTTAAGAGAGCAGATGGAAACATCATTGAGACGCATGAAGAGATCTGCAAAGAATTGAACAAGGAGTTTCAGCCAGTATTTACAGCAGAATATACCCCACCCCCTCAGATTGCAAAGACAGAAGCCCATGAGCCGGTATTAGAGAACATCATCCTTTCAGCCACAGAGGTATGCAAAGCACTGATGGACTTAGTTGTCCATAAAGCTACAGGTACTGATGATATATCCCCTCATGTACTTAAAAAATGCGCAAATTCAATATCAGCGGCACTAAGTATTATATTTAAAAAGTCGTTGGAATCAGGGGAGATTCCAAGATGTTGGAAACAAGCGAATATGATATCTATCTTCAAAAATGGAAGGAGGGATACGGCTCTAATCTATAGACCTGTTTCCTTGACCAGCTTAGTTAGCAAAGTTATGGAGAAACTACTAAGGAAACATATCTCTCTTCACTTGGAATTCTTCAACTTTTTGTCAGTGAGACAACATGGCTTCAGACAAGGTAGATAAAGAGTAACAAACTTATTAGAATTTTATGATGAGGCAAGCCGAATCTTACAGGAAAGAGAGGGCTGGGCAGATTGCATATTCCTAGACTTCCAAAAAGCAACTGACACTGTCCCACACAGGAGACCTATTAAGAAGCTGCAAACAATGGCTAGAATAGGTGGAAATGTCTTGAAATGGATACAAACAAACTTAGAAGGAAAGGAACAGAGGGTTAGAGTAAGACACTCAGTGTCTGAATGGAGAAAAGTTAGTAGTGGAGTTCCACAGGGTTCAGTTTTAGGGCCACTTTTGTTCCTTGTATATGTTTGTAAATTCATTCATGAATATATTTGCAGATGATGCAAAGATTGTGAAAAAAGTAAAAAACGAGAACAATGGTAGAGAACTTCAGGAAGATCTAAGTAGTCTGCATGAGTGGTCAGAAGAGTGGCTAATGAAATTCAAAACTTCAAAATGTAACGTAATGAGAATGGGTACAAGTGCAAGAAGGTCCAAGCTTGACTAATCGGTAGCAGGAGTAGAACTTCAAGAGACAGAGAGTGAGAGAGATCTAGAAGTAAACATACTGGCCAATTTGTCTCTGCATATGAATGGCTTAGTAACGGCAGCATATGCTTTCTTATCAAACGTAAGGGTAGCCTTCAGGCACATGGACAATGAAATGTTCACAAATATTTATATAACCTATGTGAGGCCAAAACTTGAATATGCAGCCCCCTTTCGAAATTCGCACTTGATAAAGCACATAATTAAGTTGGAAAAGTTCAAAGACATGCCACGAAACTGGTGCCAAAAATACTCAATCTCAGTTATGATGAGAGGCTGAGGGAATTAGAGTTACCGTCACTCGAAGCTAGAAGATTGAGTGAGGGATATGGTGACAGTTTTTAAAATCTATCATGGCTATGATAGAGTGGATAGGGATAGACATTTAGATATGGCTGGCACTAGAACTAGAGGTCATAGTTTGAAGCTTTGTGAGAAAACTTCTTTGCATGATGTAAGGAAGTACTTTTTTAGTAAGAGTAGATGATAATTGGAATTCGCTAAGCAAGGAGGTAGTTAACGCTAACTCAATCCATAGTTTTAAGGACAAGTATGATAAACATCACTAAGTTCAAAATGGAACAGATCAGGAGACGGGAAGTTACGAGATTGGGGCTCTTCCCGTAAGCACAATTAGGTAAATAAATCTAAATAAACTCCTACGTCACCCACCTATGATAATGCAGTAGAAAAGTTTTCTCTTTTTCGAGTGATTCACTAACACTAATTTTACTTCCATGGTGATGGCTTTCCTTTTCTTCGAAGCAATGCCATCAGAAGAATCTGCTTTATGCTTGGGAAACATAATACAGGCCAAATATTATAAAAGAAAATAGGCAAAATAAATTTGTGGGAGCTACATCGTGACCATGAATCATCGTAAGTCAAGGACCCCCTCCGTATGTATTATTGTCACTTCCACTTCACAACATAGCGATATGATAGGTACAGTTCTAAGAATACTTTGTTATCTGCATCTTAAAGGAGTGGATTTAACACATGAACACCTCATATGCTTATCTTAGATGGTAATAGAAAGACTATCAGCAATGTGTAATCCTCCTAGCAATGCTAATCTTGAATCTAGTCTTGGAAATTACATCTTCTACAAAGCTTTTGCAGCTAATGATGATGAAACTTTAACATACTTAAAATATTATCTAAAATGGAAAAAAGGTCCTTTTCATTCTGTTTAGTTTACCAATAGACAGAATGCTACAATGAATAATATGTGACGTATAATGTAAAGGTAAATAATGAAAAAAAAATACTATACTTACAAAAATCATCTGCTAAACATTATCCAATTCCCACCTCAAAAAAAAAAAAAAAAAAAAAAAAAAAAAAAAAAAAAAAAAAATGATAGCATGAATCATTTTTACCCCAACCGGAACTTGAACCTAGGACTTATAATTACTAAGCCTTGGCTTAGTAATTATAAGTCCTAGCTTCAAGTCCCGGTTGGGTTAAAAATGGTTCAAGTTTTCACATACGGCAATGTGCTTATTTGATTAGTGATAGTATGTAAAAAGCACAAATATATAACTAATATGATGGGTGTAAAAATAAAACCTTCATATTCTAAAGGAGTTGTCTTTTCACTGTTAGCAAAAGTTAGAGCAAAATGGATACATCAAGATAAAAAGCTTTCTCCTGGCGAGAACAATTCAGAATAGCGATGAGATGAGGTAATGATACACAAAGGAAAAGGACAGACTGAAAAAATAGAGTAATAAGGACCTAGAGATACGGAGGATTAGGCCCTGAGATGATGATAGATCTGCTTTTTGAAGAGAGATAGCTCATGAGAATTTGGAAAGGCAGAAGGAGGAAGAGAGTTCCTGAGTCTGGAGGTAGATGGGAAGAAGCAGTCGCTGCACCAACCAATCCGCGAGCTACAAATCTTCACAGAGTACCTGTGAGACGAGGCCACTTGGCGAGTGTTACGCAGCCTTGGCAGTGGGGTTCAGCACCTTACTCTTTATAAGTAAAGAAATCTGTAAACTTACACTTGTGATTAATCTTATGTAGCACCAGATAATAAACAAAAAACTTAGTAACTTATTTGGATATTGGTGAGGAGTAAGCATAGAGAAATACATATCTTTCACAATTTATAAAACTTAATAAAGAGAATGATAAACAACAAAGGATATTATCTCTGTCTAAGTAATTAGAGAGAGACTTAATAGAAGAAACAGTATTTTCCAAAACTTTTACTTGAATCACTATTAAACATGAATACATCCATATTCTTTACTTCTATTCCCAACAATTCTGCTGGAAATAATACAACATAGAAGATACTCCTGTAACTCACACCCAAGATACCTTGCCATGACCACTGTAAGGCAGATAAAGCATATGAGGGGCGAACATTATCACCTTCCTTTTTTATATATATAGGGGTAGAATCCTAATGTCTAATACTATGAGGGCTGTAACAGAAGGATTCTTTGATTTATGTTTATAATTTGGAACAATATAAGTAAAAAAACCATTGGTAAACCTCTATAGGGTAGATGTGATGGATTTACAGAATAAGACATGTCATGATTCTAAGCACACTGATATTATACACAAATTAATAATACCCACAACCAAGACCAATTCCTAACATTCAACATACTCAGTGCACATATACAGTACAGTTAGTTTCAATCTGACCACAGTATTTTACTTATGGGAAATGATGACATAAAATAGACCTCTAACTCACCTTCAAGTAATTCAACCTGTTGTTTGACAAGTAACTGGTCAACTTGCGTCAGGTACTCTAAGCCTGGAGGACAGTTGGCTACTACAGGTGGGGGCATCCATCCACCTGTAAGATCAAATGATAGCTAGATACATATGATCGCATTCTAACTAATAATTACAAATACTGTACTATAATACTGTGCAAAGCAGGAGAAATTTCTTTTCCCAATGTATAGATAACTACCATAACAAGAATATGCAACAAAATTCATGTAGGAAATATCATATTTAAAGAGCTGATATATTTGTTCATACTTCAAAAGTATGATATTATGACAATATCAAATAGAAACAAAAAACTTGGCTGATACAAAACTGTTCATTCAAGATTAAGGGAAAAAACTTGCCATGCATTAAACTTATAAAAATAGCATAATAATGTATTTTATTAATGTATTTACATGTCAAAATTATAAACAGAAAATAATTCAAATATACCTAATATCAATCTTAGCTCAGTGAAATTCTAGTCAAGAGAACATCAAAACATTCGTAGGTAAGATTATGAGTGATATAAAAGAGAATTTTCAAGAGCTCGTGACATTTTGCCCAAGCCGATAACATTAATCTCACCGTAAACATTTTCTGTCATTAGCATGTTTACTAAGAACATTAAAAAAATACTTAGTTTGTGATTAAAGATATTTATTATTGAATATTCGAACTATAAATATCCTATTTTCCATCTATTATCACCCCTCCTTTTGGCATGTGCTACAGTGACGAATCAATATCCATAAATCGGAAAATTTTATACCTATGAGAATGCCTTATCACTATGAAGATGTAATTCTTCTGTCTAATATTCAGAAAGACTCGAGATGTGTATTAAACAAAAAATTAACTTGACATGAAGTGGAACTGCTTTGCATTCGGTGGTTGAAAAGATATACGTCCTAACAATTTTACTGCTTTGATAAACAAGATATATGTTGTACATATATAACTTTTCTGATACAGAGGAACCTCGCCCCACAAACACTATTAACGAACAAATTTTGCATCGACCCCCGAACAACCCTCAAGTCACGAACACGCATACACGTGCACATTTGGCCGGGCGACCGCATGGTTGCTCTCAGTTCTGCAAACACTATTAACGAACAAATTTTGCATCGACCCCCGAACAACCCTCAAGTCACGAACACGCATACACGTGCACATTTGGCCGGGCGACCGCATGGTTGCTCTCAGTTCTGCATTGGTGCCAGCACTGTGTAGTTCATTCTCACTGTATACGTACTTAGTTTATTGTAATTTTCCGTTGCTTTGCCTTTTACTTTAAGCTAAGCCTCATTATGGCTTCTAAGAAAGAGAAGTGCGTTAGTGACAGTGGCGCTAAAAAGCCTAAACGTATTAGAGTGGAAACGAAGAAAGAAATAATTTCTAAACATGAAAATGGAGTTTGTGTTTCTGATCTCGCCACACAGTATAACATGGCGAAATCAACCATCAGTAGTATTTTGAAAACTAGAGGTCTTTAAGACAAAAACATTTAAAGTGAAAAATTTAAAGAAATATTTAGTAAGTGGAGTGATGTGCAGGCTTTTACTGATACTAATTACCCTGTCAAAACTATGAGCAACAGAGCAGTGAACATTGTATATGACAATGTGATGTCTCACTTTAGGAAAATATATCAGCAAAGAAAAAGTTAACTTTCTTTGGATTGTTTTCTTGCGCCAACTGCCGGAGAACCACCTTTCAAAAGAGAACATACAGAGAAAACACCTGAATTAGAGCCTGTACCTGAACAGTTGCCTGACATTTTTCAAAGACGTAATAGTCCTCCTCCTCCTCCTCCACCATTCACGTGTGCCAGCAACAATCAACCACAAAGGTACATACAGTACTGTACCATGTTTTATTTTAATAGAGTAGTATTTCTTTCTATTATTAATGTAATTTTCCTATTACAGGTGTATTTATACATGTTTATATGCATAACAAAATTTAAAAAGGTATATTTCTGGTGCTGGGGAACAGATTAATTTGTTTAACATGCATTTCAATGGGAAAAATTATTTAGAGTCAAGAACTTTTCGCCTCACGAACAGGGTTTAGGAACGGAATACGTTTGCGACTAGAAGTATTACTGTATAAGCAAATTAATTTCAGTTGATTACAAGTTTAATAATATAAAGGATAACTTAATCAGCTTTTTGCCACCAAACTAATAATATCCTAGTTCAAGAAATTAGCTGTTAGAAAACAGTAGGGCGGTGTTAGAAAAAATACTCAAAGGAAAAAAAATGCTAGCAAGCTGCTGATGAGCATATGTTCAACACAATATCAATGTATTGATTATTAGACATCAGAAGTGAACTCGAGTAAAAAGGGATATACAATGCTGCATTCAACTCAGTAACATCCCTACATAAACTCAGCAAGATGCATATAAACAGCAGCAAGGAAAACCATATATGTTTAAAAGGACTGATTAGAAGGGATATACAGTATTACATAAGGAACAAAAAGCCATAAATCAATCCAGTGACACCTTCCCTTCTGCAAGCTGTGAGGTCAATCAAAACTGTTCTCAAAATAGAGGACACCAAACTTAAAAAAAAAGTAATAGGTGTTAAAAGTGACATCTTTCATGCCCATTTATCTTAGTGTGCCAATATACAACGCTTGAGAAGTGAATACTGTAGACTAAAAAATGTTCATCATAAATTTTACAAAGCATAACTACAAAAGTAACTAAAGCAAGCTAAGAGAAGTCACATTGTGGACCAAACATTAACTCGAAATTAATGAACCCTTCTTATGTAAGTGTATAAAAAAAAAAAAAAACATTGTTATTGAAGGAAAATGGGACTTTAGGCTGTGGGCATAGTATAAGGGTAACAATTACAGTCACGTGTCTTACCATGCCATATGACGTATCGGAGAGCGTAAGATTAGAAGGCAGTGAGAGCATAAGTGTTAGTGCAGGGTAAAGTGTAGCTGAAAGTCATAACTATGAAGTTCTAAAAATCTAAAGCTAGAGAATCTGCTTAAAATAGAGAGAATACATAATGGTAGACATCAATACATCTCATAAATAATTCCTACCACTTAAAATGCATTTATATCTTAAAAAGGAACACATCTGCAATGCGCACAGAAAAAGATAAATGAGGTTATCTATGAAGCAGATGTGCACTGAAATAGATATGTGGTTAAGTTTTCAAATATCTCACGGTATTGCAAAAGGGCTATTCTCAAAATTAAATGTGTTTAGGGTAGCATGATAGAGCATCTATTCCCTAAGAATGATGAAGTATTCTGTATTCTACAATAACTTAATAAAAACAAAAGCCGAAAGCACACACATTTAGATTTTCACAGATGTGTGCATTAAAGTTTTCTTCACCAGATCTGTAGCCAAAGCACAATGCAAAAAGCTCACACAAATACGCTCAATACAAGTGATGTATATACAGTATTATGCAGCATAGCTACCTGAGAACGACTGCTGACCAGAGGTTGGGAATTGTCCTGGTGAATGTGCAGGTCCACTATACCCTAAATTAAAAGAGCATATTTGTGTGTCTACAATCCTAACATATGCTCACTCACACTTCATATACAAGGAGAGCTGTACTTGATACTTGCGAGCGCTATTACATTATTTAATTACTTATAAGAGAAAAAAGTAAATAACTAGGCCAAGGCAATAATAAATTCATACAGCCATGAACAGCATCATCTAATACAATTATATCTAAATACTGGTACTTAAGTCGTATGAATTGGACGGTTAGATAATGGTTTCCAATAATGAATGAAATACATAAATATGACAAAATATTATTTTTCATGGCTAGTCAAGTAAAAAGTAAGAGAAAAAAAAGGGAACTGAAATAATAAGCTATAATTGCAAAATAATGAATCATATAAGTACAAAAGGCAGTATTTTATCTATGTATGTGAAGGTCAATTTTACAGTACTACAAAATGATGACAATTTACTGAATAATGTAAATAATAATGATGCCAATAATGTACATTCCATAAAAAATTAATAATCACACTATTGAAATGCATGAGCGATACAGCAAAAGGAACAACTACAGTACAACGTGAGGAGACTATGGAAGTCACCTACTACTGAAGAAGAGTATGCTAGGACTAGCCATAATAAAATCTATAATTATTTTCTAATATACAAGAATATGGTTTCGGTCAAGTGTGAATAAAAACTCTACGAACATTACTGAACTGGTATCAATAAGTAGTTCTATAATATGAGAGATTCACGTACAGTATTTCTATCATGAAAGTTCATAAACTCATACTTTATAACAAGCAAATTGTTTTTAAACTGACGTCATAATTATAACAAGGTTACTGGGTAATGGTCTCCTTAAAGATCAAGAAAACTATACTGCATATAACTCAAAGTACATGTAACATTACATCTTAACGTGGGTAACTGTAATTATCATGTGATATTAAAGGAAGAAGCAAATATGTTTGAAAATACTGGCAAATTGCCAAGTATTTAGTGGATGAATGATTGTTTAATAAGAAAATGAATCACCTATAACATAAAAGTAAAAAATTTTGCAAGGTATATATTAATATCAAAGAGCTATACAATTAAAGGCTAAAAGGTACATAATAATAATAAACTTATTAAATTTTTAGAACTGAAAAGTAAAGAAGGTGAAAAATATGATTTTCAATTATTGCAGCAACTCACCTTGCAAAGGCTGGCCTGGTGTAGGATATTGTCCAGGTTGGCCAGGTGGAGGATACTGTCCAGGGTGACCTGAAGGAGGATATTGTTCTGGGGGAGGATACTGGCCAGGTGGAGGATACTGGCCAGGTGGAGGATACTGGCCTGGTGGAGGATATTGTCCAATTTGACCTGGAGGAGGATACTGACCAGGTGGAGGATATTGGCCAGGCGGGGGATACTGTCCTGGAGGAGGATACTGTCCATAAGGGGGAGCATCAGCCATCTTTGCTTCTTTGACTAGACACCAATACACTGCAAATATATTCATGTTTTAGTATCTATGAATTAAATTGTTTACTTCTAAATGTGAATCTAAAGTAAATAAAGATGAGGGAACCAATCTCACGCACAGCAAAATATACTGTACATCAGTGTCTTTAAAATCACCTATGAGCAAACTATTCAGAAGTGCAGGAATGAAACAATAAATATTACTGTACATTCACTCCACATCAAAAACAAGAATTTAATCATTGACTTTGAATATCTGATTTTTATTTTTTTAGGTGAAAAGAACATAATTTTCTTAAATGATCATGCTCGTTTATAGAAGGAAAACTTATTTGTTTAAAAACCTCTCTCTCTCTCTTTGCATTTTCTTCTTTCTTGGAAATGGGTAGTTTCTATACAAGTAAGGAACTGAGCATACATGTTCATTCTCTCTAACCCGGTATTTTCTTCTTTTCTCTTGGCTCTATCCAAGTGAGGAATTAAGCATCCTCTACCTCCCATGTTTATTTCTATTTTACATTTTTCTTTTCTGGAGATGTTGAGTGTCCACTGCTTTTCATATATAATTCTCTCTTTGTCTCTTCTTCAGTAAATTCTCCTTTCCTACTCCTGTGGTGGTGAGCCAAGAATACCGCTTCCATATTCGCCTATCTGTCGTATACAGTATATCAAATAAATAGGGAGAAGCCATGGGACAGAGAAACTCCCTTTCTAAAGATGAGCAATACTTGGTCTAATTGATTACCCTCATGAAAGGGAAATATGCCCCTTACATACAAATATAAATATTGGCAACGAATACCTTGGAAATTGATAAAATACCAAATATATACTTAATCCAACACTCAGTCAAAATTTCAAAAATCAATTTTCGTATTCTCTCTCTCTTGTTACAGTCAACAACAACAACAAACAACAAACTTTATTTCCATTTCATTATACAATGGGTATTCGTCAGCCGGGGCAAGCCCCAACCCCCCACTGTGGTGTCCAACCACAGCAGTTCCTGCCAGTAAACAGCTTAAACTCTCGGTCTTGGACGGGAACCGATCTTTCGACCTCGTGAATGCGAAGCCAGCGCGTTACCACTGTACTAGCCAGCAGTACAGTCCTCAGGAATGACTGTTTAAGCTCTACATATAAATGACTGTTCTCTATAATTAAGTTCTGGAAGTGAATAAAAACCTTCAAATAATTAATAAGCATATTTTCAATTTTGTGAATGGTTGCAACTGTTTGAAATGAACTTGAAAACGCATCACTTACAAGGTATAATCATGTCTTTAGTTTGAATACTGGTGATCTGTAAAATTATATCACAGATTTTTTAACGATGAAATGCCATAGGCCTGAGCTAAATTTTAACATTCGCATGATATGGCCCTCATCAATAAAGGCCCGGGCACGAAGAAAACATTATAACGAAGAAAAAGTAAAAGGTTAAGGACAAGGCAGAGATGAGGTAATGATACAAAATAGGAAAAGGACAGGCTGAAAGAATAATCGAAGTACTGAGGACCAAGCTATAGGGCAGGACTAAGCCCTGAGATGACGATATATCCGCTTTTGAAGGAAGACATACACATACCTCATTTCCCCTTGTAAGGGGAGTGACCATTTTTGTGGGAAGTAAATACAGAGGAGGGGATTCCTAGGACCCTCGCTCTGCCCCATTTGGTTAGCTTTTACGGCACGCAGGGGAACACGGAGGGAGTATTATTACCCCCCTCCCTCAGGGGGAAATAAAAGGAAGATAATATATAAGAATTAGGAAACACAAAAGGAGGAAGAGCTCCAGAGTCTGGAGGTAGATGGGAAAAAGCAATCGTTGCATCGGCCAATCCTCGAGCTACAAATCTCCACACAGTATCTGTGTAACAATATCAGACTATCACGAAAATAGTAGTAGTCTGATCGTTCCCATAACTTCCGTCTAGGAGTCATATCATTTTATCTTAAGTGAAACCTTGCAATTCATTTAACCTTTTCACTACAGATGATACGAAGCTATTGCACGTGTAACAGGCCGATGGAACGCAGATTTCCTTCGTGTCACGGGTCAGTGCATATTACGCAAGCAGTAGTCAACGCATCTAATCGGTAAAAAAAAAAAAAAAAAAAAAAAAAAAAAAAAAAAAAAAAACCCACACACACACACAAATGCTTATATAGCCTAATGTCATTGCGTACAGCTTGCTATCCACGGATAACAAAAATTATAGTTTTATTTTTGTTTTACCAATGACAATTATCTTTGATGGGTATGGTATCTACATAAAATAGAATATATTTTTTATTTCAAATTTTTATTGGTGTAAGCTACAGAACCTTAAATAAAACAAATAGAAATATGGTCCTATTATCTTAGTAAAATCCATCACATGTGTGCATTCAAATGTATACATATAAACAATATATACTACTGAAAATAAGTAAACAAAATTAGGAATAAGTATACGATGCATGTGAACCACAGAAAATAATAATAATAATAATAATCACTAACTGTATCACAAGGAATTTATGCACTAGCTATTATTACTTAAGTTTAAAATGATACAAAAATATTATATCTAATATTGAAGGAAATATTGAGAGGGAATGAAAGATTGTAGTAAAATTACAAATAAACAAAAACAAATACAGTAACACGTGCATATTAAAGATCAATAATAAATGTTCAAAGATGTCCCCTTCAGATCTGTCTTACAAGTGGGAAGGAAGATCCGGAAGCGAAGCAGTACGTGGAAATCTCTCATGTGCTAATTACAAGTAAAAGAGGCTGACGCGCAATCCTCTCTCTTCTTCTCTCTAAACTATTCAATCTCTATATCTATTGCTGCAATATACATTAACGGGATATCTCTCCCTCTCTCTTGACATCCATAAGATTACCATTTTGCTCCTCGCAGCTTAGAACGTAAAGGAAGGTATGTATCTAATTATGTATATATAATAATGCATATCAGTATATATTTCATATATTATTTTCTTATATTAAATTTTTGAATGTCAAAATTTCACTTACATTCATTTTTTGTCTACAACACAGAATAATTATGGATAATCGTTACACATCTTTTTTTATCCGTTCACATCTGACAAGTCATAACACTCCCTATCAGTTTCTACTTTTTTCTTCACGTCCAGGCCCGATGAGGGTAGATTTTTTTTTTTGGCCCGTCCTAGTTACACAATCATAATATATATATAATATATATATATATATATATATATATATATATATATATATATATATATATATATATATATATATATATATATAATCTCTTATTCATAGAATTCATCATGTTTGCATTATCTTCAACTTTTCTTCCAGATTATGAAAAGATTAACAAATATATAAAATTCTCACACAAACAATTAAAACATAATTATTATTTTCCCGCGTACTTTAATGCACTCAGCGTAAGGATTACATCTGCCAAAACAAGTCCTTCGCAAGAAGGCAACCGTCCTAGCCCTTGGTTGATAAGGGAGTCCGTGACGTAAAACCGGAACCGGAATAAAGGAAAGGTTGCTAGGCATGTCAGTAACACCTGAGAGAGAGAGAGAGAGAGAGAGAGAGAGAGAGAGAGAGAGAGAGAGAGAGGAGAGAGAGACTACATGAAACGGATATATATATATATATATATATATATATATATATATATATATATATATATATATATATATATATATATATATATATTCCAGTTTTACGTCACGGACTCCCTTTTCTACCAAGGGCTAGGACGGTTGCCTTCTTACGAAGGACTTGTTTTGGCAGATGTAATCGTTACCCTGAGTGCATGCCCTTGCTAACCTCAGACCGTGACGGGGCGCGAACCCTTGACCTGACGCCTCAGAGTCGCGGACGCTACCGCTTGAGCCACGGTGACTACTACTAAAATATATATATATATATATATATATATATATATATATATATATATATATATATATATATATATATATATATATATATATATAATTCTTTCAAATTCTGCGAAGACTTCATCTAAAAATGAGCATCTAGTCCGTTCAAGTTAAAGCTTGAGCCACGGTGACTACTAATATATATATATATATATATATATATATATATATATATATATATATATATATATATATATATATATATATATATATATATATATATATATATATATATATATATATATATATATATATATATATATATATAATTCTTTCAAATTCTGTGAAGACTTCATCTAAAATTGAACATAGAGTCCGTTCAAGTTAAATAAAACACTAAGCCTTCACATCGTAGCTTAGAGTGCTCCACCTACTCGAGTAGTGCTGCCTAACCTATTGTTACATATTAGATATTCTAACGAATATAGTCTGCATCTGTGAAGTCCATTTAGGGGCAAGAATCAGAAACACATAGATACCAAAATGTTGTCTAGAATATCTGATACGAAGAAAAATTTTACAGACCACTCATAACAATAATAATAATAATAATAATAATGCAGTGAACCACTCATTACTATAATTACTGAATGTCCATTCCATTTGCTTCTTCCCGTATGGCAAATTCTTTTGTCTAAACACAGTGACCTACATCTTCTCCAAGACCTCAAAAGTCTTACGGATGAGGTTTTATGATATTCTCCTCTGCCTATCATCATCATCTACTGGGTGGGAGTTTTAATCTATCTATTTTGTGGCCATTCTTACTCACACGTCACCATGACAACCAACGAGGGGGGAGAGAGGGAGGAAGGCTCGATAGCGCCTCAATGATGCCAGATACCGCAAGACACGTATCATGGCCCACTTCATAAATAATCGCAAAATAAGGCCCAAAGACAAAGTTTCATCTTATTTAAAGTGCCAATCTCCTTTTTCTAGTATTAATAAAAAGCATAGGCCTATGTGAATGCCATACGTATATCAGTTTTAATGCTAATGTTTGCGACTTACGGGCACCTCAACTCTTCCTCCACTGTACATACAAACTGCCAGATAGGTGTTTTTATTTCTTGGCACATTTTCTAACTGAAATAGAGCTGATTATTGAGCGATATCAATCATACAGCTATACGTATTTCGAAACACCTTTTCACGAAATCTGCATATGAAAAACAAGAAGTACAAGATGTTCGCTAATATAATAAACAAATAAAACGAAAATTGAAGACAATTTCTCTCGCGTATGCTCGGCGCCAGCTTGTCCAAGGGCCGGAGTAACGAGACCCTAGCGAGAAAAGTAACGAGACGTTAGTGAGATCCTCGATATTTCGTTATTTTTACGCCTTTTTGGATATCTCAGGCTTTCAAATACTACTTCTCCGTTATTTAAAGTGTTTGACAGTGATTAAGGCATGTACGGAGCCGAATATAAAAAGCGAAGACCTCGCTTTTCGAATGCAGAACTCTCAGCTTTAGTGAACGAGGTGTATCGGAACAAAGCAGTCCTCTTCGATAAAAAGTGTAGCGCTTTCTCTAACGAGCAAAAGAGCCGAGCATGGCAGGTTGTTACAGATGGTGTCAACAAGGTATGTCTGGTTGAACCACGGACATCAGACGAGGTCAGACGCAAGTGGTACTACTTTCTGAGCGATAAGAAGAAAGAGATCGCTAAACAGAAAATCCTAAGAAAGAAAACGAAGAACACGTCTCCGAGCATTATGTACTCACCCAACGATCTTAAGATTCTCGAGATCTTGGGCGAAATTGAAGAAGGCGAGGCGGAATATGGAGACTGCAAAGACGAAGAAGAAAATATTGAAGGACTAGTATGCGAAGTGGATACAAACGCCCTGGCCCTAAAATCGCCGTCTACTGTCTCGGCCAACGGAGACAGGAATGAGTTGGAAACTCCCCCTAAGTTTCCTTGCCCGGAAGTTACCTTTCAGGAATATGGGGAACAACCTAGTGGTTATACAGGTAATAAAAAAGACATCACGTTATTGTAGTTGCATTATAGCTATTAAAATTAACAGTATATTAACTTGAGACAACGATAGAGAGAGAGAGAG
Organism: Halocaridina rubra; assembly: GCA_037179515.1. NCBI lineage: Eukaryota > Metazoa > Arthropoda > Malacostraca > Decapoda > Atyidae > Halocaridina > Halocaridina rubra. Next base: position 47,766 of record JAXCGZ010000296.1, read on the forward strand.
AGAGAGAGAGAGAGAGAGAGAGAGAGAGAGAGAGAGAGAGAGAGAGAGAATTGATGAATTAAGCGATGAGTTAAGAAAGTGTGTGATGTGTGTGTGGGAGAGAGAGAGAGAGAGAGAGAGAGAGAGAGAGAGAGAGACTAAAGCTACATGGCTTTATCTGAGAGAGTGAGGCATCAGCGAGACGGCGTTTCGTGGAGAGAGAGAGAGAGAGAGAGAGAGAGAGAGAGAGAGAGAGAGAGAGAGAGAGAGAGAGAGAGAGAAATTGATGCATTAAGCGATGAGTTAAGAAAGTGTGATGCATCAGCAAGATGGCGTTTTGTGTGTGTGTGTGTGTGTGTGTGAGAGAGAGAGAGAGAGAGAGAGAGAAAAAAGACTAAAGCTACCTGGCTTTATCTGTGAGAGAGTGAGGCATTAGCGAGATGGCGTTTTGTGTGTGAGAGAGAGAGGAGAGAGAGAGAGAGAGAGAGAGAGAGAGAGAGAGAGAGAGAGAGAGAGAGACTTCAGCGTCATGGCTTTATCGATAATTACCTAATTGTACTTACGGGAAAGAGCCCTATGCTAGTCACTCCCCGTCTCCTGGTCGGTTCCATTTTTGTACTCGGTGATACTTACCATACTTGTCCTTGAGACTATGGATTGAGTTAGTATTATCTACATCCTCGCTTAGCGACTGCCAATCATCAACTATATATATATATATATATATATATATATATATATATATATATATATATATATATATATATATATATATATATATATATATATATATATATATATATATATATATATAAACTTCCTTGCATCCTGCAAAGTTTTCTAAGAAACTTCAAACTAGTTCTTGAGCCAGCCATATCAAAATATCGAGCCCTGTCCACTCTGTCATAACCATGAAGAAATTTAAAAACCGTCACCATATCTCCCCTCATTCTTTTAGCTTCGAGTGAAGGTATGTCTAATTCCCTCAGCCTCATAACTGAGATTGTGTATTTATGGCACCAGTTTCGTGGAATGTCTGAACTTTTTCCAGCTGAACTATGTTCTTTTTCAAGCGTGAATTTCAAAAAAAGGTGGGCTGCATATTCAAGCTCTGGCCTCACATAGGTTCCATAAATATTTCTGAACATTTCCATATCCATGTGTCTGAAAGCTACCTTTGCTCCTAGATCTCTCTCATTCTCTGTCTCTTGAAGTTCTGCTCCTGCTATTGAGTATCCAAGCTTGAGCCTTCTTGCACTTGTACCCAATCTCATTACCTTACATTTAAAGTACTGAAATTCATCAGCCACTTTTCTGACCACAAATGCAGTTTGTTTAGGTCGTCCTGAAGTTTTCATCTATTACTTTCTTCATAATCTTTACATCATCTGCAAACATATTCAAGAATGAATTTACAGACTCTGGTAGGTCATTTATGTAAACAAGGAACATAAATGGCCCTAAAACTGAACCCTGTGGAACTCCACTACACACTCTTCTCCGTTCAGACATTGAGTGTCTTACTCTAACCCTCTGTTCCCTTCCTTCTAAGTTTTTATCCATTCCAAGACATATCGAACTATTTTCGCCATTGCTTGCAGCTTCCTAATAAGCTCCCATGTGGGACTGTATCAAATGCCTTCTGGAAGTCTAGGAATATGCAATCTGCCCAGCAATCTCTTTCCTGTAAGATCCAGTTTACCTCATCATAAAATTCTAATAAGTCTGTTATTGTTTATCTACCTTCTCTGAAACCATGTTGTCTCACTGACGAAAAGTTGAAGGATTTCAAGTGAATAAAGATGTGCTTTCTTAGTATTTTCTCTATAACTTTGCAAACTATGCTGGTCAAGGAAACAGGCCTATAATTTAGAGCTGTATCCCTCCTTCTCATTTTGAAGATAGGTACCACATTTCCTTGTTTCCAGAATCTTGGCATCTCCATAGATTCCAGCAACTTTTCATATATGATGCATAGTGCCACCAATATTGATTTAACCCATTTCTTAAGCACATAAGAGAATATATCATCAGAACCTGTAGCTTTATGGGCATCTCTGTGGCTGAAAAGATGATATTCTCTAATAACGGCCCATGAGCTCCGATCTGTACAGGCTGACAGGGGTGGGCTATTTTCTGTTTGTGTGCACGCGCATGTGTGAGAGAGAGAATGGCGCTAAAGCAACATGGCTTTATCTGTGTGCGTGTAATTACCTAATTGTAATTACTTAATTGTGCTCACGGGAAAGTGTGTTT